>JAPDDO010000309.1:0-207500 GCA_027422415.1 Schizothorax lantsangensis
TCCCCCCCCCCCCCCCCCCCCACCCCCCCCCCCCCCCCCCCCCCCCCCCCCCACCCCCCAGTTGTCCAGGTGGACTATTGCAGTGCTCTCTTAGCAGGGCCTTCCAGCCAGTTCTTTCCAAACCTTTACAATTAATCCAGAATGCGCCAGCAATATTAATTTTTAATGAGCTGAAAAGAATGCATGTCACACCTCTGTTTGTCAATTTGCACTGGCTACCAATAACTGCTCACATAAAATTCAAGGCATTAATGTTTGCCTACAAAACCACCTCTGGCTCTGCACCCCTTTACCTAAATTCAGTACTTCAGACCTATGTGCCCTCTAGAAGCTTGAGTTCTGCAAGTAAACGTCACTTTATTGTGCCATCCCAAAGAGGCACGAAATCACTTTTACAGACTTATAAATTAAATTTTCGCTCCTGGTGGAATGACCTGCCCAACTCAATCTGAGCAGCTGAGTCCTTAGCCATCTTCAAGAATCGGATCTCTTCCATCTTTATTTGACATAGATGTGAGTGCACTATTCAAACTTACATTTTTATAATTCATGAATGAAAATATTTTTTAATATGACTTTGATGATCCATTTCCATGGTAATGAAAAATCTGATTCTAATGATGATTTCTAAAGCGTGATAGGGAAAAAGGCAATGAAGAAAGAGTTTTTGTGACAAAGGTCATAACTCCTTTTATGTAGATTTTTGAGGTCCACTCTAGTCGTAAAATAATCTATTACTTTTCCTACGTAATTTGTAACATGTAAAACAATGGTAAAATATCTATTTAGGGGTCTTAGACCTTTCCAATGATAGTTTGTCATGATTATATTAGGATTTATTTGCATTATAGTGAAGTAAATTTTACTATAACTTCACTGGGGGACGGGTGACAGTTAAGAGGTTAAACACTGAGAACTGCATTAACATCAAACAATGTTTATCAAATACACTGTGTATTTTGTAGGTTAATTACTAGTGTCAGGGCATTCCCATGGCCATTGGAAATGATCCGCTGCGAGGAGTTCGTCCACGGAAGGAAGCTGGTGGACTAACTGTTCATTGAATTCTTTAATGGCAGCTGCCAAGGTCGACTTATCTTCATTAATTCTTCTTCTTATTCTGTGCCTTCTTTTGTTGCTATCTAATAAATCAACAACATACATTATTATTACAGCACTCAAATTCATTCCTTAGCTATGTGAATTACATTTTTATCATCGTATTAACTGACCTGTCTGATGGTACAGATTGCTTTTTCTCAGCTTTATGCTGACATAAAGGCCTCGAATTCTGCCCTGAAGTCCAGCGTCATCCTTCGCTCTTGATACTACATGCCAAACAAAGAAATTAGCCTTTGCAAATTAGATATCTTCTGTGCAAAACATTTATAATAGAAAATAAATTATTACATTAAAAATTAAAACAGGCCCTTCAACATGTATTACCTGCAGCCCACTGCTGGACATCACTGACCCACTGCTGAATGTTATCGTCGCTGACATTAAGCTCAGCCTGCAGACTTGCAAAGCTCTCTCTTTCTACTTTCAGCCTTTCGGTTGTCTAAATACATATCAAAACACTATAAATGAAGTTGATAAATGTTTATAGTAAACAATGTATGCAATAGTAATAATTGCTAAATAATTGTAAATATACTTTTAATATAATGAGAAAAAAAAATTGACATTTGCATTAGTAAAATACCTTAACGTATCTTTGCGACAAACTTTTAGCCAGATTTTCAGATTTTCCATGCAGAAGCAAGAACTGTGAGCATGTCTGAACGTGCTGTTATTAGATAGGTGGTCAAAGTGAAAATATCGTTAGTCATGATTAATTTATACTTAGAAATAATATGTTAAAAGTAGAGTAAGTAGTAAAGAAAGATCTTCACCAGCTTTGGACATATTTAGTGCAGACTGCTGCTCTCGACAAGAAGGAGTTGACCTGCTCCACCTCTTCTCCAATTGTAAGACCAGCTCCCTTTTGATTTCTTCCGGACCATTTTATCTACAAAAAAAAAAAAAAAGGTTGTTGAAATAAAAGTGAATGTCCATACTCCAAAAATATGTAATGACAGAATCTTACCTCACAACTCCACTCATGTGCTTTGGCATGCATAACTGATAATAGTGGGCGCATATTTAATAAAGGGCTTAGCTCCGGACAGTGTCCCACCACTCTCTTTATGTATGGCCAGTACTTGCAGGCAACATCTGAACAGAAAAATGCCACATTTTCCTTCGAGGGGGTGTTTTGAAGGAACAGGGGATAAGCAAATATTTCCCCTCTAAACATATTTAGGGCTTTTAAAAGTCCTCCATGTCGGCAAACAGCAACCTCAAGACCTTCCTCATCAATCTTTGAGGCTGACTTTTTCGCTGACTCCTTTGCTGCTGTCCATTGAGAGGAGCCACAAACCCCTTTACCTGTGGACTAAGATATTACATTAAAATTAGTATTAGTTTTTCAATAATGGTAGCTGGATGGGAATATACAATATGACATTAAGTTAAGGGTTATTATTACATGCTTGGTCTTTTCATGAACATATTCCACAAAGGATGAAACATCATCATCTTTCATTATAAATGTGCCATCCTTCTCTGTCCTTGATTTTATAGAGAAAGAGAAACATGATATAGACAGTTAAGAAGTATAAATAAAATAAAATACAATCAAATTTACAAAAAATAAAAAAAATACATACCCGTGTGCATTATGGAACCTGTATAGTTTCCTGTTACCATCCACTGAGACTGCATGCATGGATGGACTGCAAGCGGGACATTTAAATGTTTGGGCACCACAAAGTCAGTCTCTCAACCTCATGCTGGGCAAAGGTCCATTCCAGGAAGGCTTTCTGGAATGTGTCTCCACATATTTTACCATTCTGTTGAAATAACCAAACCAATCAATCACTTTAAGGAATAAACAGCATGTAAACAGTACATTGAATAACAATATTATTTACCCGGCCATTGTACTCTGTTCTTCGGTCAAGCATTCCAAGGAATGCTTGACGTGAAAGACCTGGAGCGAATAGTTTTAAGTCCAGAAAAGACCTAAAAAGTTCAGCCTCATATACAGTGTCAAAATGTATAGAGGCTGGCCAGTACCCAGACATGAGGAGATTACGGAGTTCCACTGTCCATGTTTTCCCACAGCATGAGCACTCCAGAGATGGAAGAGTGAGATTGTACCGTCCTAATAAAAAAATGATGTATCACAACAGCTCTCAACTTCTTTATAACAGATATTACATGCAAGCATTGAGTTTTCTTATATTCCTTTATGTGCTCTTTTCATAAAGAGAAAGAAAATACATCTTACCATTAAAATTAATTAGAATAATTAGTTTGCCACTGGTCACTCTGCATGAACTTTCTGAACAGGCACAGATTTTCTCTGGCAAATGTAGTGGAAGATATCGGACTAAAAAAGCAAAAGAAAAATAATAATAAACAACTCCTCAGCAAAGAATTCATAAAAAAGTAGAATGTAATATATAATTTCATATATTTTAAAAAAAATACTCTGAATTATAATTTTACCCGAATGAACAGCCATTTAAAATGTTCAGACTGAAAAAAATGATGGGACACATGAAAAGCATACCCTGTTCAGAGAACTCAAATGTTTCAGAATGTCTCTTCACTGCAGTGGTTGGACACAATGGCTTAAAGAACCCATGGACCATTGACTCCCTGTTATGAAGAGGTAGGTGCTGATGGACATCTCCATCACACAGGGTGCATAGATACTGCCTAGGTAGACAGTCCCTGCACCGTACAATGGCCTCAGCAGTTAGACAGTGTTGGCAGATGCATTCCTGAACATATTCAGCCTACAAAAGATTCATAACCAAGGACTCATACTCACAAGGACTCAAGAGAATAACGTTTGATGCTGACAGCATTGACACGCATTAGAAATCCTATTAGCACTTGCATTTACGATATTTATTTATTTATTTGTTCATATTTTGGGCTAAATACTTACCTTTGTGTTGTGATGATTGACAGCTTCGACGATGCACGAGGTCGCACGAGTTGAACTCGAGAATCATCGCTCGCGGGATAATGATGAGCCGGCTAAACGATTTGATTGGGTTCCGAGCAGGAGTGGGTGCTTCCTGAATCAGCGAAGGACTAAAAAACAGGTCGTTGCACTTTATTCATTATTATTATTATTATTATTATTATTAGTTAATAATTACTATTCCAAATTAAATACATTACTACAACATTAAACACAAGCCAAAAAACGAAGCAGACAGAATTATAACTACCACTATAACTGTATAGCAATCGCCCGACTATTAATGAGCAAGCTCAGTGTTAGATGTAGTTCAACATTCGTTCCTATACTGAGTAATGTAGGCTACAATATGTTTCTGTAAAATAAATAAATAAACCAAACCTAAATATGTATTTCTGCATATGCGGCGGCAACTGCGCAAGATGAAATCTTGAGTATGACTGAAGGGGCGGGACAATGGTGATGACGTTGATATATAATCCATTCACTGTGTACAATGAATACGCATTTTCCATCAATGGAAGTGTAACGGGAGGGATTCGCGTACAGTGTGAACGAAAAATGTGACTTTGGCGTGTAAATACTACGCCAAATGAAAATGCAAACTTGTCTTTGGGAGACCTGAACCAGCGATTTGCGAAAAATATCCAGAATGTTGTCTTTGTCTCCAACTCCAGTGCCCATCATCATGTGGTGAAATTCTGTGAGATAAAATTGAAATGAGTGTCCCCCTGTGAACTGAGCTCCAAATTCAGAAACATAGTGGCATTGGGTTATTGCACTGTTTTTAAGTTGTGAATGTTTCACTAGTTCACACTTACATATAATAAATAGAATAAAGTTTATGCGTATTTGGCGTGCTGTCCGAGGGGAGGGCTTCGAGCTCGGAACTTTGGCCCGAACCCTGAATACCCCCCATAGGTTTAGGACAGGAATAGTTGTAAGTGCGGAGAAGGGGTGGCGGAGGGATGCTGGAAAACTGTCAAGGAACAGAGGTAAGTCTGCTGTGTATATATACACACCTCTTATCTTGTTAACTGGGTTGATTACTGATTGTGCTCCTCTTGTGCTAATTAGGTTAATTATCTGAACGTGCTCCTCCCGAACTTTGTTAATAAAACATCATAATGTGCTGATGAAGCGAAACTTCTGAATCACATTGCTGTATTTGACAAAGGTTTGTGTCCACTGGACGTCATGTCGGACAGACCCAACTATTTCTTGTGTGTATTTCTTCAGCTCCTCGACACTAAAATAATTTTTTGTCAGATCAGGGACAGGTTTATAGATCACACTATTGATTTCACCTTCAAGAGCTGCATAGTTAATAAAATTTTGAATGCTTTCCTCACAAGCTGGACCATGGAACATCTTATAGCACTTGCAGAACACTTGTGTGGTGTCCTTGATGGGTTTACATTGTCCATGGTTGCAATTCACATCTGAACAAGGAGTTTTCACCACAGATTTTCCTTTAAGGAAGATATTAAATTCTCTGGGAGTGTTCTTAGGGTATCCTGCTAACTGACAGCTCAGCTTAATATCCGGCACATCTGTTTGAGCATAATCTGATGGTTTTGTAACAGCATGAAGAAACTGTATGTGCCTGGTAACTTTAGCGCCAAACCTGTGGAGCAGCTCATCCTTCATTGTTCCACACTTCTGAGTGTTGATCAGTTTTAATAATTCTTTTTGCAAACTGGATGTAACATTCTGCTTAATGTTTTGATCAACAGTAAAACCCTTTTCTTGATGAATTATGTAAACAGATGTATTTTCTTGAACATCGATGTAAATTGACTTTCCAAAGGTAAACTCATTTCGTGCATTTTTTGGGTGGGCAATCACTACCCATTTGAACCAGTGGAACTTGTTCTCCAAATGATGCTTAATATCTGAAGCTAGCTTTTCTCTACTTGGGAATCGCTGACTGCTAAGTTTCACAGCATCCTTGTGAGCCCACTTCTCAAAGTCACCAGCACACTCAATCAAGGCATCCTGTATGGCTGATAAAGTGTTGGACAATTGTTTGACTGCTTGTACCTTTGCTTCACCATCACAGCCCTTTAATTTGGAATAAAACAAATTTAACTTCAGTCCTGAAACCATCAGAGTGGTGAAGTAGGTGGAGTATTGCACCAGAACATTAAAATTACCATTGGATTTCTTGATGATGAGCTTTAAGAGATTCTTATTCAAGCTGACATTATTGTTCTCAGTGATGTATCTGTATAAATTAGCAACACTTTTGCCTGTGTTTTCATAGAAAGTGGTGAACCTCTCAGCCAGCCTGGTCTTCTGCTCCTGCGTGGAGGCAAAAGGAGCAGTCTGTATGAATTCTGTTAACTTGGCCCAGGAGTTCTTGATCACATTCTCATCTTTTCCGTAGCTGCTTGCATAGTTTGTCCATTTCATTTCTGATTGCAGGGTGGAAATTTGAAGGGAGAGAGAGTTGAGTTTACGGTTGACCTCAGCAAACTGTTCCTTCATGAACTCAAGTGTTGGATCCGATTGGGGAATGGATGCAGAGATGAAGCTAATTAAAGACTTGATAAAGCCAAAACTTGCTGCAACTTTGCCAAGAGAACCAAAGACTTTTAGGACTTTTGTGGGTGGGTCACGAGCTGTGTCTTTCCCCGCTTTTTAAAAACTTCACTGAGACTTTGGAGAAATTCTTTAGTCGCTATCATGCTCTTCTCCACTTTATTGACTTGGGAGACATCAATTTCAGCTGTGCTTAAACAGCTGTATAGAAGCAGATAAAGGATAGTGAGGAAAGTCTTCCCAATAGCCATGACAGCTTAGTAAGTTAGTTCACAATCTGCTTATAATGTAACACACTAGTGATGCGCGGATGAGCTCAAACTTCACCCGAAACCGCAGCTTCAAATAGAATTTGCTTTGCAGATTTGCTTTATTCAACATCAAGAAGATCAGGCCTGTTGGTGCCAATAGCCTCTCGGTTAATGCGCCGTCATTAACCCCCCCAGTTGTCCAGGCTGGACTATTGCAGTGCTCTCTTGGCAGGTCTTCCAGTTCAGTTCTTTAATGCGCCAGCAATATTAATTTTTAATGAGCTGAAAAGAATGCATGTCACACCTCTGTTTGTCAATTTGCACTGGCTACCAATAACTGCTCACATAAAATTCAAGGCATTAATGTTTGCCTACAAAACCACCTCTGGCTCTGCACCCCTTTACCTAAATTCAGTACTTCAGACCTATGTGCCCTCTAGAAGCTTGAGTTCTGCAAGTAAACGTCACTTTATTGTGCCATCCCAAAGAGGCACGAAATCACTTTTACAGACTTATAAATTAAATTTTCGCTCCTGGTGGAATGACCTGCCCAACTCAATCTGAGCAGCTGAGTCCTTAGCCATCTTCAAGAATCGGATCTCTTCCATCTTTATTTGACATAGACGTGAGTGCACTATTCAAACTTACATTTTTATAATTCATGAATGAAAATATTTTTTAATATGACTTTGATGATCCATTTCCATGGTAATGAAAAATCTGATTCTAATGATGATTTCTAAAGCGTGATAGGGAAAAAGGCAATGAAGAAAGAGTTTTTGTGACAAAGGTCATAACTCCTTTTATGTAGATTTTTGAGGTCCACTCTAGTCGTAAAATAATCTATTACTTTTCCTACGTAATTTGTAACGTGTAAAACAATGGTAAAATATCTATTTAGGGGTCTTAGACCTTTCCAATGATAGTTTGTCATGATTATATTAGGATTTATTTGCATTATAGTGAAGTAAATTTTACTATAACTTCACTGGGGGGACGGGTGACAGTTAAGAGGTTAAACACTGAGAACTGCATTAACATCAAACAATGTTTATCAAATACACTGTGTATTTTGTAGGTTAATTACTAGTGTCAGGGCATTCCCATGGCCATTGGAAATGATCCGCTACGAGGAGTTCGTCCACGGAAGGAAGCTGGTGGACTAACTGTTCATTGAATTCTTTAATGGCAGCTGCCAAGGTCGACTTATCTTCATTAATTCTTCTTCTTATTCTGTGCCTTCTTTTGTTGCTATCTAATAAATCAACAACATACATTATTATTACAGCACTCAAATTCATTCCTTAGCTATGTGAATTACATTTTTATCATCGTATTAACTGACCTGTCTGATGGTACAGATTGCTTTTTCTCAGCTTTATGCTGACATAAAGGCCTCGAATTCTGCCCTGAAGTCCAGCGTCATCCTTCGCTCTTGATACTACATGCCAAACAAAGAAATTAGCCTTTGCAAATTAGATATCTTCTGTGCAAAACATTTATAATAGAAAATAAATTATTACATTAAAAATTAAAACAGGCCCTTCAACATGTATTACCTGCAGCCCACTGCTGGACATCACTGACCCACTGCTGAATGTTATCGTCGCTGACATTAAGCTCAGCCTGCAGACTTGCAAAGCTCTCTCTTTCTACTTTCAGCCTTTCGGTTGTCTAAATACATATCAAAACACTATAAATGAAGTTGATAAATGTTTATAGTAAACAATGTATGCAATAGTAATAATTGCTAAATAATTGTAAATATACTTTTAATATAATGAGAAAAAAAAATTGACATTTGCATTAGTAAAATACCTTAACGTATCTTTGCGACAAACTTTTAGCCAGATTTTCAGATTTTCCATGCAGAAGCAAGAACTGTGAGCATGTCTGAACGTGCTGTTATTAGATAGGTGGTCAAAGTGAAAATATCGTTAGTCATGATTAATTTATACTTAGAAATAATATGTTAAAAGTAGAGTAAGTAGTAAAGAAAGATCTTCACCAGCTTTGGACATATATTTAGTGCAGACTGCTGCTCTCGACAAGAAGGAGTTGACCTGCTCCACCTCTTCTCCAATTGTAAGACCAGCTCCCTTTTGATTTCTTCCGGACCATTTTATCTACAAAAAAAAAAAAAAGGTTGTTGAAACAAAAGTGAATGTCCATACTCCAAAAATATGTAATGACAGAATCTTACCTCACAACTCCACTCATGTGCTTTGGCATGCATAACTGATAATAGTGGGCGCATATTTAATAAAGGGCTTAGCTCCGGACAGTGTCCCACCACTCTCTTTATGTATGGCCAGTACTTGCAGGCAACATCTGAACAGAAAAATGCCACATTTTCCTTCGAGAGGGTGTTTTGAAGGAACAGGGGATAAGCAAATATTTCCCCTCTAAACATATTTAGGGCTTTTAAAAGTCCTCCATGTCGGCAAACAGCAACCTCAAGGCCTTCCTCATCAATCTTTGAGGCTGACTTTTTCGCTGACTCCTTTGCTGCTGTCCATTGAGAGGAGCCACAAACCCCTTTACCTGTGGACTAAGATATTACATTAAAATTAGTATTAATGTTTCAATAATGGTAGCTGGATGGGAATATACAATATGACATTAAGTTAAGGGTTATTACATGCTTGGTCTTTTCATGAACATATTCCACAAAGGATGAAACATCATCATCTTTCATTATAAATGTGCCATGCTTCTCTGTCCTTGATTTTATAGAGAAAGAGAAACATGATATAGACAGTTAAGAAGTATAAATAAAATAAAATACAATCAAATTTACAAAAAATAAAAAAAATACATACCCGTGTGCATTATGGAACCTGTATAGTTTCCTGTTACCATCCACTGAGACTGCATGCATGGATGGACTGCAAGCGGGACATTTAAATGTTTGGGCACCACAAAGTCAGTCTCTCAACCTCATGCTGGGCAAAGGTCCATTCCAGGAAGGCTTTCTGGAATGTGTCTCCACATATTTTACCATTCTGTTGAAATAACCAAACCAATCAATCACTTTAAGGAATAAACAGCATGTAAACAGTACATTGAATAACAATATTATTTACCCGGCCATTGTACTCTGTTCTTCGGTCAAGCATTCCAAGGAATGCTTGACGTGAAAGACCTGGAGCGAATAGTTTTAAGTCCAGAAAAGACCTAAAAAGTTCAGCCTCATATACAGTGTCAAAATGTATAGAGGCTGGCCAGTACCCAGACATGAGGAGATTACGGAGTTCCACTGTCCATGTTTTCCCACAGCATGAGCACTCCAGAGATGGAAGAGTGAGATTGTACCGTCCTAATAAAAAAATGATGTATCACAACAGCTCTCAACTTCTTTATAACAGATATTACATGCAAGCATTGAGTTTTCTTATATTCCTTTATGTGCTCTTTTCATAAAGAGAAAGAAAATACATCTTACCATTAAAATTAATTAGAATAATTAGTTTGCCACTGGTCACTCTGCATGAACTTTCTGAACAGGCACAGATTTTCTCTGGCAAATGTAGTGGAAGATATCGGACTAAAAAAGCAAAAGAAAAATAATAATAAACAACTCCTCAGCAAAGAATTCATAAAAAAGTAGAATGTAATATATAATTTCATATATTTTAAAAAAAATACTCTGAATTATAATTTTACCCGAATGAACAGCCATTTAAAATGTTCAGACTGAAAAAAATGATGGGACACATGAAAAGCATACCCTGTTCAGAGAACTCAAATGTTTCAGAATGTCTCTTCACTGCAGTGGTTGGACACAATGGCTTAAAGAACCCATGGACCATTGACTCCCTGTTATGAAGAGGTAGGTGCTGATGGACATCTCCATCACACAGGGTGCATAGATACTGCCTAGGTAGACAGTCCCTGCACCGTACAATGGCCTCAGCAGTTAGACAGTGTTGGCAGATGCATTCCTGAACATATTCAGCCTACAAAAGATTCATAACCAAGGACTCATACTCACAAGGACTCAAGAGAATAACGTTTGATGCTGACAGCATTGACACGCATTAGAAATCCTATTAGCACTTGCATTTACGATATTTATTTATTTATTTGTTCATATTTTGGGCTAAATACTTACCTTTGTGTTGTGATGATTGACAGCTTCGACGATGCACGAGGTCGCACGAGTTGAACTCGAGAATCATCGCTCGCGGGATAATGATGAGCCGGCTAAACGATTTGATTGGGTTCCGAGCAGGAGTGGGTGCTTCCTGAATCAGCGAAGGACTAAAAAACAGGTCGTTGCACTTTATTCATTATTATTATTATTATTATTATTATTATTAGTTAATAATTACTATTCCAAATTAAATACATTACTACAACATTAAACACAAGCCAAAAAACGAAGCAGACAGAATTATAACTACCACTATAACTGTATAGCAATCGCCCGACTATTAATGAGCAAGCTCAGTGTTAGATGTAGTTCAACATTCGTTCCTATACTGAGTAATGTAGGCTACAATATGTTTCTGTAAAATAAATAAATAAACCAAACCTAAATATGTATTTCTGCATATGCGGCGGCAACTGCGCAAGATGAAATCTTGAGTATGACTGAAGGGGCGGGACAATGGTGATGACGTTGATGTATAATCCATTCACTGCGTACAATGCATACGCATTTTCCATCAATGGAAGTGTAACGGGAGGGATTCGCGTACAGTGTGAACGAAAAATGTGACTTTGGCGTGTAAATACTACGCCAAATGAAAATGCAAACTTGTCTTTGGGAGACCTGAACCAGCGATTTGCGAAAAATATCCAGAATGTTGTCTTTGTCTCCAACTCCAGTGCCCATCATCATGTGGTGAAATTCTGTGAGATAAAATTGAAATGAGTGTCCCCCTGTGAACTGAGCTCCAAATTCAGAAACATAGTGGCATTGGGTTATTGCACTGTTTTTAAGTTGTGAATGTAATGTGCTGATGAAGCGAAACTTCTGAATCACATTGCTGTATTTGACAAAGGTTTGTGTCCACTGGACGTCATGTCGGACAGACCCAACTGTTTCTTGTGTGTATTTCTTCAGCTCCTCGACACTAAAATAATTTTTTGTCAGATCAGGGACAGGTTTATAGATCACACTATTGATTTCACCTTCAAGAGCTGCATAGTTAATACAATTTTGAATGCTTTCCTCACAAGCTGGACCATGGAACATCTTATAGCACTTGCAGAACACTTGTGTGGTGTCCTTGATGGGTTTACATTGTCCATGGTTGCAATTCACATCTGAACAAGGAGTTTTCACCACAGATTTTCCTTTAAGGAAGATATTAAATTCTCTGGGAGTGTTCTTAGGGTATCCTGCTAACTGACAGCTCAGCTTAATATCCGGCACATCTGTTTGAGCATAATCTGATGGTTTTGTAACAGCATGAAGAAACTGTATGTGCCTGGTAACTTTAGCGCCAAACCTGTGGAGCAGCTCATCCTTCATTGTTCCACACTTCTGAGTGTTGATCAGTTTTAATAATTCTTTTTGCAAACTGGATGTAACATTCTGCTTAATGTTTTGATCAACAGTAAAACCCTTTTCTTGATGAATTATGTAAACAGATGTATTTTCTTGAACATCGATGTAAATTGACTTTCCAAAGGTAAACTCATTTCGTGCATTTTTTGGGTGGGCAATCACTACCCATTTGAACCAGTGGAACTTGTTCTCCAAATGATGCTTAATATCTGAAGCTAGCTTTTCTCTACTTGGGAATCGCTGACTGCTAAGTTTCACAGCATCCTTGTGAGCCCACTTCTCAAAGTCACCAGCACACTCAATTAAGGCATCCTGTATGGCTGATAAAGTGTTGGACAATTGTTTGACTGCTTGTACCTTTGCTTCACCATCACAGCCCTTTAATTTGGAATAAAACAAATTTAACTTCAGTCCTGAAACCATCAGAGTGGTGAAGTAGGTGGAGTATTGCACCAGAACATTAAAATTACCATTGGATTTCTTGATGATGAGCTTTAAGAGATTCTTATTCAAGCTGACATTATTGTTCTCAGTGATGTATCTGTATAAATTAGCAACACTTTTGCCTGTGTTTTCATAGAAAGTGGTGAACCTCTCAGCCAGCCTGGTCTTCTGCTCCTGCGTGGAGGCAAAAGGAGCAGTCTGTATGAATTCTGTTAACTTGGCCCAGGAGTTCTTGATCACATTCTCATCTTTTCCGTAGCTGCTTGCATAGTTTGTCCATTTCATTTCTGATTGCAGGGTGGAAATTTGAAGGGAGAGAGAGTTGAGTTTACGGTTGACCTCAGCAAACTGTTCCTTCATGAACTCAAGTGTTGGATCCGATTGGGGAATGGATGCAGAGATGAAGCTAATTAAAGACTTGATAAAGCCAAAACTTGCTGCAACTTTGCCAAGAGAACCAAAGACTTTTAGGACTTTTGTGGGTGGGTCACGAGCTGTGTCTTTCCCCGCTTTTTAAAAACTTCACTGAGACTTTGGAGAAATTCTTTAGTCGCTATCATGCTCTTCTCCACTTTATTGACTTGGGAGACATCAATTTCAGCTGTGCTTAAACAGCTGTATAGAAGCAGATAAAGGATAGTGAGGAAAGTCTTCCCAATAGCCATGACAGCTTAGTTAGTTAGTTCACAATCTGCTTATAATGTAACACACTAGTGATGCGCGGATGAGCTCAAACTTCACCCGAAACCGCAGCTTCAAATAGAATTTGCTTTGCAGATTTGCTTTATTCAACATCAAGAAGATCAGGCCTGTTGGCGCCAATAGCCTCTCGGTTAATGCTCCGTCATTAACCCCCCCCCCAGTTGTCCAGGCTGGACTATTGCAGTGCTCTCTTGGCAGGTCTTCCAGCCAGTTCTTTCAAACCTTTACTATTAATCCAGAATGCGCCAGCAATATTAATTTTTAATGAGCTGAAAAGAATGCGTCACACCTCTGTTTGTCAATTTGCACTGGCTACCAATAACTGCTCACATAAAATTCAAGGCATTAATGTTTGCCTACAAAACCACCTCTGGCTCTGCACCCCTTTACCTAAATTCAGTACTTCAGACCTATGTGCCCTCTAGAAGCTTGAGTTCTGCAAGTAAACGTCACTTTATTGTGCCATCCCAAAGAGGCACAAAATCACTTTTACAGACTTATAAATTAAATTTTCGCTCCTGGTGGAATGACCTGCCCAACTCAATCTGAGCAGCTGAGTCCTTAGCCATCTTCAAGAATCGGATCTCTTCCATCTTTATTTGACATAGACGTGAGTGCACTATTCAAACTTACATTTTTATAATTCATGAATGAAAATATTTTTTAATATGACTTTGATGATCCATTTCCATGGTAATGAAAAATCTGATTCTAATGATGATTTCTAAAGCGTCATAGGGAAAAAGGCAATGAAGAAAGAGTTTTTGTGACAAAGGTCATAACTCCTTTTATGTAGATTTTTGAGGTCCACTCTAGTCGTAAAATAATCTATTACTTTTCCTACGTAATTTGTAACATGTAAAACAATGGTAAAATATCTATTTAGGGGTCTTAGACCTTTCCAATGATAGTTTGTCATGATTATATTAGGATTTATTTGCATTATAGTGAAGTAAATTTTACTATAACTTCACTGGGGGGACGGGTGACAGTTAAGAGGTTAAACACTGAGAACTGCATTAACATCAAACAATGTTTATCAAATACACTGTGTATTTTGTAGGTTAATTACTAGTGTCAGGGCATTCCCATGGCCATTGGAAATGATCCGCTGCGAGGAGTTCGTCCACGGAAGGAAGCTGGTGGACTAACTGTTCATTGAATTCTTTAATGGCAGCTGCCAAGGTCGACTTATCTTCATTAATTCTTCTTCTTATTCTGTGCCTTCTTTTGTTGCTATCTAATAAATCAACAACATACATTATTATTACAGCACTCAAATTCATTCCTTAGCTATGTGAATTACATTTTTATCATCGTATTAACTGACCTGTCTGATGGTACAGATTGCTTTTTCTCAGCTTTATGCTGACATAAAGGCCTCGAATTCTGCCCTGAAGTTCAGCGTCATCCTTAGCTCTTGATACTACATTCACTTTTCATAAAGAGAATGAAAATACATCTTACCATTAAAATTAATTAGAATAATTAGTTTGCCACTGGTCACTCTGCATGAACTTTCTGAACAGGCACAGATTTTCTCTGGCAAATGTAGTGGAAGATATCGGACTAAAAAAGCAAAAGAAAAATAATAATAAACAACTCCTCAGCAAAGAATTCATAAAAAAGTAGAATGTAATATATAATTTCATATATTTAAAAAAAAATACTCTGAATTATAATTTTACCCGAATGAACAGCCATTTAAAATGTTCAGACTGAAAAAAATGATGGGACACATGAAAAGCATACCCTGTTCAGAGAACTCAAATGTTTCAGAATGTCTCTTCACTGCAGTGGTTGGACACAATGGCTTAAAGAACCCATGGACCATTGACTCCCTGTTATGAAGAGGTAGGTGCTGATGGACATCTCCATCACACAGGGTGCATAGATACTGCCTAGGTAGACAGTCCCTGCACCGTACAATGGCCTCAGCAGTTAGACAGTGTTGGCAGATGCATTCCTGAACATATTCAGCCTCCAAAAGATTCATAACCAAAGACTCCCTTGCAATGTGCCATTTTTCATGGCTAAGGGATTGCCGCTTCTGCCAGGCTGTAGCCAAAGACACTTCTTCAGGCTGAACACATTCATCATTAAGGATATGCTCAAATTCTTCAATGAGTGAGGCTTTATTGAAAGAGAAACAGTGTTATAGTCACAATACAATCCATTTTTATGGAGATATTGTACAATGATCTCATTAAAAAACAAAACAAAAAAAACCATGCAATTTTGTATGTTGCAGCTGGCAGAATAAACAATTTTATAAACAGTTACCAGTTTCTGCTCGATAAACAAATTCCTCTTGGATGGGTACACTGGTAGGAGCTTTAAACAAAATAAAATGTGTATACATAACAATTTGAGGTTCTTTATATCTAGTTCTGTAAATAAATAAGTGCACTTGAAGATTAAAACAGACTGCACATAGCTAAACGTTTATCAAATAGGGAGAAAAGACATATCACAACTGAAAATAACAATAAATTTAAATGATAACTGTAAATTCTCAGCTGTCTCACCATGTTTAGGGTCCGCTCTTTTCAGTTTTGGTGTTTTTGCAGTTTTTCTTCAAAGTGGCCTTACCACATTCCCATTTGTGTCCCTTCGCCTCCACTTCACGGTCGTGGGATGTGGCTTAGACCTTTTGGCTTGATTATTTTCCTCTTTCTAAATTGCAAATATATTTTACAGGTTTTTAAATTAGTTTACACTTACCTTTCATGAATAATATATTAGCCTATATAACTATTCAGTATATAGTTCACTATGCTGTAGTTTTCTTTCAAATATTTTACAGAGAAAAAGAAGTCAAAGTAAATTATTATTTAAGATACAATTTCTAAAGTTACCGGCATATGATCAAGAAACACATCTCCAAGAAGATGTGCTGCTTCTAAAGAGCCTCTGGACATTCTGCTTGAACAAATGTAAAATAGGGAGGAAACAATAATAAAAAAAAGAAATTCAAAAACAAGTTGGGTTAAATCAGGATTACAATGAGTTGATTAATCCACACATCTGTGATCGACACTTAATGCCTGGCATGCACATAAAGTAATGTGATCTCATCATAATGTAACCAAATACATATGATGCATCAATAAAAAGTAATCTTTGCACACAGATGACCCTTACACAAATTTTATGCTAATACATTTAATGAAAATTATTTTAAACAGACAAATCGCCTGGCAACACTGTGGCCTACATGTGCAAGATCACTTAAGAGAATAACGTTTGATGCTGACAGCATTGACACGCATTAGAAATCCTATTAGCACTTGCATTTACGATATTTATTTATTTATTTGTTCATATTTTGGGCTAAATACTTACTTTTGTGTTGTGATGATTGACAGCTTCGACCATGCACGAGGTCGCACGAGTTGAACTCGAGAATCATCGCGCGCGGGATAATGATGAGCCGGCTAAACGATCCTGAATCAGCAAAGGACTAAAAACCAGGTCGTTGCACTTTATTCATTATTATTATTATTATTAGTTAATAATTACTATTCCAAATTAAATACATTACTATAACATTAAACACAAGCCAAAAAACGAAGCAGACAGAATTATAACTACCACTATAACTGTATAGCAATCGCCCGACTATTAATGAGCAAGCTCAGTGTTAGATGTAGTTCAACATTCGTCCCTATACTGAGTAATGTAGGCTACAATATGTTTCTGTAAAATAAATAAATAAACCAAACCTAAATATGTATTTCTGCATATGCGGCGGCACCTGCGCAAGATGAAATCTTGAGTATGACTGAAGGGGCGGGACAATGGTGATGACGTTGATATATAATCCATTCACTGCGTACAATTCATACCCATCAATGGAAGTGTAACGGGAGGGATTCGCGTACAGTGTGAACGAAAAATGTGACTTTGGCGTGTAAATACTACGCCAAATGAAAATGCAAACTCGTTGTATAGATACGCAGTAGTCTGAATAGAGTGGAGAGCACCTTAGGCACATAACCCAGCCTTGGTTTCAGGATGACCTTGGAGTCGTTAGGCCCGTATTCCAGGCAAGCAGGGTTAACAGAAAGGGCCTGTAGGTCTCCTACTCACTTAACCGATGCCAGTGCTAACTGCAGGGCGGTTTTAAACGAGAGCGATCTCAGGCTTGTGGATTGCAATGGTTCAAACGGGGGGGCCCTCAAGGCCCTTAGGATGGTTGGTAAGTCCCAAGGTGGAACTGTACGAGGGCGTGGGGGGTTCATTCTCCTGGCGCCTCGTATAAACTGGACCACCGCACTATTTCTGCCCACCGATCGACCAGCAATAGGGGCATGAAAAGCCACTATATGGCTGAAGCGGAAACCTTGATGGTGGATGGGGAATGCTGTTTATCCAGCATCTCCTGCAGAAACGAAGGAACCACTGATACCTCAGAGGTAACCGGATCTCAGTCGCGGTCTTGACACCAAGCAGAGAAAATAGACCATTTCAGAGCATAGAGGCGTCTGGTGGACGGGGCTCTAGCTTCCGCTATAGTGTTTAAGACACGCTCTGGGAGGACAAAAGGCTCCCGTTAAGCGGCCACACATGCAGGGCCAATAACTCGGGCCGTGGATGCCACAGCGTGCCGTTCACTTGAGAGAGGAGGTCCCGTCTCAATGGAATGGGCCACGGGGCTGCTTCGAGCAGCTGGAATAACGCCGACACCCTCAACTGGTTCCTCCAGAGGGTGGCTATTAGAAGAAGCTTGTGCCGTTGTTCCCTGACTCGCCTGAGTACCTGTGGTAGCAGAACGATTGGAGGGAATGCATAGAGCGGAAGGCTGGGCCACTCGTGGGCCAGGGCATCCGTGCTCCTCATGAAATAGATTGTGCAATGAGAGTTGTCTTCGGAGGCGAAGACGTCTACTCGAGCTCTGCCAAAGACTTCCCAGATTTTCTGAACCGTGAGCGGGTGGAGCGTCCATTCCTCTGAGGAGACGTTGTCCCTCAACAACATGTCTGCTCCTTGGTTCATTTTGCCCAGCACATGCGTCGCCTTCAGTGAGCGCAGATTGGTCTGAGCCCAAACAAGAAGGTCTTTCGCCAGCGTGCAGAGGCGCTTCGAGATGAGGCCGCCCTGGTGATTTATATATGACACCATGGACCTGCTGTCTGAGCGTATTACATTTACATTTATGCATTTAGCAGACGCTTTTATCCAAAGCGACTTACATTGCATTCAAGTTTTACATTTTATCAGCTCTATTAGCACGTGGTGTCCCCTTATGTCCGGCAGGAAGAATTGACAGGCACGGCACACTGCTAGCATCTCTAGGCAGTTGATGTGCAGACCGACTCCTCCTCGGACCAAAGACCGAAGGCCGGCTTGCCCTCGCACAGTGCTCCCCAACCCTTGTTGGAAGCGTCTGTCGTGACAACCTTCCTTCTGTGCGCCGTGTCTAAGATCACACCTCGCTTCAGCCAGAGGGGGTCCCTCCAACAGTTCAGGGCTGATACACAGAAGATTCAGGTGAGCTGTATGACTCGAGTAGAGATAGGAGAATCCAAATATCTACCAGGTAATCAATAATTGAAAAATAAACACTGACCAAAACGGAAACAAAACGGGCAGGAGGGGCGCCGCTTTTTGTTTTAAAGGTCTGGTATTCTGTCATATTTGTTTTGAGGAAGGCACACGAAGATGAAGATAAATTCAAAAAGTAGTTTAATAATATCCAGAAAGAAGATAAACGTAATAAGACTAGAACCAAAGAGTGAACTTAAGGCAGGCAGCTGATGACAAACATGTGATGGGAATTAACTAATGAGCAATAATGAATCAACGAACTAGACGAGGGCCCAGAAGAACTAGAAGAAGAACAGACCTGAGCCCGTATTTATCAAGCTTCTCAACGTGCCATTTTAGTCTTAAGTGCTGAGAATTCATGAAATTTACTCCTACTTTCAAACTTAAGTATAAAAGCAAGTTATCAAACTTCTTAAAGCTAAGAATCACTCTTACTCTTCCAGTTATTTAAGACAGCTGGAGAGGTCTCTCAAGTGGTTAGGAGTTGCCAGCAGGGGCTTGTGATGGCGCTGAAGAGACCGAGATGTGCGCAAATCTTTCAGGAGAGGAGGAATGTCTTTGAAATGTTTGGCGACGAGCAGTTAATCAAACAAGTTACATTTCCTCAGTTATTCAAATCGAGCAAAGAACATTTACATTACCAAAGAACATCATAACTGACTTCAGTCTAGTGCGAATATTATGCGATCTACACTGTATGATGAATAAATCTCTTACCCCTTATTTACACTGCACGCGTCTGCGGCGCGTTACAGCTCCACAGCAACCGGAGCTGATCAGCCGCGCCGTGGCAAGTTTCTGAAGCCGCTCTCCGTGCTGCATCACTAAAGATAGGCACCTAGTCTATTTTTGACGGATAATAATAATAATCGTCTCGCTGTCGTCAAAGGCATCTGCAACAGGCGATATCTTTGACTATCGTCGATACACTATACTATCGTCTATCGGCACCCTAAATTAAGTTGTGATGATGCTTCGTTTCCTTGCCATAATGTGTTCTCTTGAAAAGTCTTTATTGTCAAATGTGTGTTGAATGTAAACTCCTATTAGGAATTTAACCATTCAATGTGAATTTATCTGAGAATATTCTTAATTAAGGAAATCTATTCAGTGATTGGTCCATGCATATGTCGTCATCCAAAATCCGGTTTGTGGCACAGCAAAGTGTCGTGAATCATCTCTAAGACTGACACTTAAGATTTAGTCCTACACTTTGCTTAAATTATGACTGAGATGATTGATAACTAACTTTTAATCGCAGCTTTGAGCTAAGAATTTTTTTTCACTTAAGTCAATTCTTAGCAGTGTTCTTGAGAGTAATTCTTAGAGGCTTGATAAATACAGGCCCAGATGACTAAGCACAGTGAAAACACAACAAAAGAGTTCATAACTGTTACAATATGATCCCATTTTCTGGTATTAGTTAGAAGTCTTGCTGCAGCATTTCGAACATGCTGAAGATGAGTAACCAGAGTATCACTTATACCTAATTATAAAGCATTGCAATAATATAATCTTGTGGAAATGAAAGCATGTATAACAATTTCCAGGTCCTTGGTTGAAAGGACAGGTTTCAATTTAGATAACTTCCTCAACTGGAAAAAAAGAAGCTTTCAGAACGCTGTTTACTTGACGATCAAAGCGCATAATTGAATTAATAATTACAACTGAATTGAAAGTTCTTCACAAAACCATGCTTATTGTTTGACAATAGACCTTAACTCGCAGCCAGATCTTTCTCAGGGAGTCGATTCCCAAATATAATAAACTCGGTCTTATCCTCATTTAATTGTAGGAAATTATTTGACAACCATCCAGAAAAATTAGTAAAGCATGTACAATCATCAGCCTCAGGAAGGTACAATTGCAATTTATCATCTGCATACAAATGACAATTAATATTGCATAAAAATCAACCCCAAAGGCAACATATATAAGGAAAACAAAGTTGGACCGAGAATTGATCCCTGTGGAACACCCTCTTTTTTTGCTCAGAAACAAAATGTCCAGTGTTTACAGCATGTACATCTTTGTTACAGTACATCAAAAACTTAAAATGGCCTGAAATAAAAATAATAATTAGTGCTAGGTTAAAGGTGTGGTTCTAACATATGGGACTATCAACATATGCAGTTGGAGCTTTAATATATAATCTAACTTGCTTAAAAATTTTTAAGGATTGACTTATCACAGAATGATCATTGTATAGAAGCGTATTGATCTTCCCTGGGCTGTTGCACAGTGCAAGGATGAATCAGAACAGAGGGCTTGTTCAATTTTAAGCCAAACAGGTCTATTAGGTCAGCTTCCCACCAGGAAAATATGTTCAAATGTGCAGCCCAGTAGTATGTTTTAAAAAATGGTAGACCAAACCCGCTTTCTCCTTTGACTTAAGTAGGTGCTTTTCGTTGATTCTCACTGTTTTATACTTCCATATAAACTGAATAATGATCTTATCTAGTTGTTAAAAATATGATTGTGGCATACATGTGTAACGAGGCATAGGAAACAGTATTAAAGCTATTACATGTGTTTTAACAACATAATAAAATTAAAATGGTCATTTCCAGACAAAGCATTATGAAATCATATACGTACGGTGTGCTGCAGCTGCAGTCAGATCTAGTACTGCTTCATCTTTCAACAAATATTTCATTGTGAACTCTCCATGACACTTAAAGAAACACTCTGCTTTTTTTCGAAATAGGCTCATTTTACAACTCCCCTAGAGATAAACAGTTGAGTTTTACCGTTTTTGAATCCATTCAGCCGATCTCTGTGTCTGGCGGTAGCACTTTTAGCTTAGCTTAGCATAGATCATTGAATCGGATTAGACCATTAGCATAACAGCACCTGAAAGTAGTCCACAGCTAGGTAACTAGTTATTATTTAGATGGGGACTACTTTCAGGTGCTGCGTAATATCACTGCGCCTGCTGCACACACGGTACAGCAGCAAAGTTCCTTGATTATTACGCCGGAACAAGAGTATAGTTCCTAGCCATATCAGCCTAGAAAATCGCAACTTTTCATTTTCCGTCGGGCTTAGTGCACGATGTAACTACAGAAGAGTCAAGCTTTAAATAGGAAAATTATCGAAACTCTTTAGTCATTTTTGAGCGATTTGCTAATGGTCTAATCCGATTCAATGATCTATGCTAAGCTAAGCTAAAAGTGCTACCGCCAGACCGGCTGAATGGATTCAAAAACGGTAAAACTCAACTGTTTAACTCTTGGGGAGTTGTAAAATGAGCCTATTTCCAAAAAAAAGTGGAGTGTTCCTTTAATTTCCAGCGATATTGTCGACTTGATTGCACAGATACTATTTAAACTGAACTGAGCTGGATGATGACATCACTGAATTCAATAATGAAATGCCTTTAACTGAAAATTGAGTGTTTAATCTTGTCATTTTACATTATTGACACACCATTTTCCAATTTTGAAATTGTAAAGTTGCTTTGACATAATCTGTATTGTTTAAAGCGCTAAATAAAGGTGACTTGACTTTGTCTCATTTACAAAACAAAATCCTCTGATCAATCTTCTGGCATGACCTAGGATGCCATTAAAAATAAACTATCCACTTGTTCCTTACACTAGGATCCTTCTGATATGTGTACAAAGACCGAAAAGCATCAAAGCGAACAAAAGAGTTAAACCAAAAGCATCAAAGCAAACGTTTTTTTTCACTCCATTTGTCCTACTGACAACAGACTCGAGCGCGTGGACTGTGTCAGAAAGTGAATGCGCTCTGATGCTGTATCCAGTGTAGACAAGATATTGGTAGTGATTGTAATTTCTATTTGCGTTTGACACGACGCAGCTCTCACATTCATTGTAATCAAGTGTATGCCCTTAAGCGACTGAATGCCAGTGGGCGGGGCCTATGGTGAGAAGAAGACTAGTTGTCAATGTCTTGCTCTGGAGGCAGTGTTTATGGAAACAACCATGCCCAGGTGACATCACCTTGCCCCTTGGATCCAAAATGAGCCATTTTTGAGCTAGATTAAATAAATGCTTTGTTTACAATGAGGAGGACGTTTCAAGCTATGAAACTTGCAGTATATTTTAATGGTACAAAGCCATGTTATAGTCCAAAAGATCAAGGCAAATTTAATCTCTCCTGTCATGACCCACTTAAACTTTTTTTTACTTCAACAATAATCTGCCATGGGTCTTCTTTAAAATGAGACCAAACTTAACTCTGTGCTCCCAAGCTTCCAATTTTTATGACCGTTTTTTTGACATGGACATTTTTGTCCACTATGAACCTAAGTGTAACTTTTTTTTATTGATGCACAAGGGTTAATATCCTCCTCCATTCTAACAGATGAGAGACTTGAAACGGATCCATGGAGCGCTCGTATAGAAATACAATGCATGACAGCAAGCGGGTCTGCTTAAAAGAAGTCATCATTATCCTAGAGTAGACAGTTCAGAAACGACACGAGCGATGACAGTGCGCGTCTTCCAACAAGAAAATACCACGAAGTTGCATCAGCACCACGCTTCAGACACGCCCTCCGTCAAGCATTGACGCCGACGCCCCGTGTGAATGCAGCGTGAGCCAGAGCGCGCGCGCACACACATCACACACCGGATGCGTGTGCGCACTCAGATCACTTGGACATGGTTGTGTACAAGAGGTAAAAAACGATATAAATACTGTTCGTTTTCTCACACAAACCGCTCGTTTCGTGTCTTAGGCCATCAATGTGTAGTTACGATGGGGAATTGTTTAATTTGGATTTCTCTGTGCGTTCTTTTTCCCTCTTATAGAGACAGTGACCTATACCTGCCATTATATGACTGACAGACTAGAACGGTTTGACCTAAAAACATCAAAATTGTATCTACTGAAGAAAAAAAGACACCTACATCTTGGATGCCCTTGGGGTAAGCTGATAGATACCAAATTTTAATTTCAAAGTGAACTATCCCTTTAAGTGAATGTGGGAGATCTGAAACAGTAGGCCATGTTTTCCTGGAAATGCAGTATAATGTAGAAAGAAAAACACTTTTTGGCAGGACTTGAAGTTGAAGTATTTTCTGTTACATCGTTGTTTGGACACAGTGACAAGCATCAACGGATAATCTGAGGCAGTTCTTGACAAACACAGGACTGTATTTAAGAATTTAGTTCCAACTTTGACCTGTGGAGGGCAGTAATACGCCTTGTAGCGTCTACACTGCCGGAAATCTACAAGAAGAAGAAGAGACTTGTCTTGCCAAAACAATACAGATTCAGCAATCAGTGAAGAATGAAGAGAAAAACTTTACAGAAGGATTTTTGAGCTGTTTGTTTCTGAACAGACAGCAGATCATTATGATTCTCGATTCACTTTTGAAAGCTTCGTTCAGAAAGTGAAAGTGAAGTTTATATTGCTGGAGCTCAAACAGTGAAAATGGATTTACTAACTGTAGAAGATCTTTCTTGTCCCGTGTGTTGTGAAATCTTCAAGTCTCCTGTAGGGATGTGCCGAACGAAGCTTCTGAAGCAGTGAGGCTTTTACAACAAACTGCGTTGATGCTTCGAAGCTTTTGACACAGTGCTCTATCTGGTGGTCAATAAAAATTCCTACACCAACTGTCATTCAGATGATTTGTTCGTTGGGATGTCATTGTAAGGTTTATTTGTATATTAATAAACATATATGTCATTAGCAAGATGGTGGCGCGTGTGTGTGTAGCAGAGATGGAAACTCGAGTCTGCGACTTGGACTTGAGTCACACTTAAGTCACATAAATAAAAACTTGACTTGGACTCGTGAACAGCTGACTCGAGACTTGACTTGGACTCGTGAGACTCGTAAAAAACACAAGTCATTTGGTATAGGAGTTTATATGAATGTATCTCTGAGGGAAACTGGCTGTCTTAAAAAAGATGGTATTTAGATGGTATTTTCTTTTCATCTTGCCTCCGTATAATGCATATTAAAGTAGTGTTCATAACCGCAGCGCTGCTTTGTTTACAGCGGCAACCAAGGAAACGATGTTTAATTGATGTTCAAGCGCCACCTGCTGGCAGAGAGTGAATCTGCATTAATTCAGCCTGTCATCTCTGTCTGCTGTTTTGTTTCGTAGAATAGTTTCACAAAACTAAAGTCAGACCATTTTGTTTTTGCTTCAAATTTCGAAATTATACAATCCAATTTAGATGAAAAACTGCTCATGCTGGATGTACAGGTACATCTCAGAAAATTAGAATATGGTGAAAAAGTTCATATTTTCTTGTAAGTTATTTCAAAAAGTGAAACTTTTAAATATTTTAGATTCATTACATGTAAAGTAAAACACTTCAAACGTTTTTTTTGTTTTAATTTTGATGATTAGAGCTTACAGCTAATGAAAGTCAAAAATCAGTATCTCAAAATATTTACATTTGAGTTTCAATAAATAACCATCCATACAGTATAAATTCTGAGTAGCTCTTGTTCTTTGAAACCACAATAATGGGGTGTACATGAGATGATTACATGAGATGTACCTGTATGCAGCCTCTTTGTTTGGATTGTGTTGTGTTTAAAATACAGTGGTAGCCTCTAATTTTAAATTGAAAAAGGGCACAAAGCCTTAGTTTGTTTATATGAGATTTATTTAATTTGTGTAATTCATTTGATTAATTGGGGTTTGTTTTCAAATTTAGTTTTGTTGTTTGACATATTTCAATTTTACAAAGAAATGTGCAGCATTTTATCTGACAATTACAGTAATAAATGGACACCTTTTCATTTCTAATTTGTCTTAAATTTTGTTAAAGTTTTTTTTTCTTTTTTTTGAGAAAATCATATCGTGAAATCAGTATTTCAAAACTGATTTAGCCTCAGTAACTAGCTGAAATAACTGTTGCTAATAAATAGACCAAAGACCTGAGACGTGACTTGGACTCCGCTTTAAAGACTTGAGACTTGACTTAGACTTGGACCTCAGAGACTTGTGAACATGTCTGGTGTGTAGTGATAAAGTTTCCAAATTGCATTGTTTTTTTGCACAATACAATGACAATAAAGACTTTCTGTTCTTCATATGTACTCACATCAAACTTGTGTATTTTCCCCTTCTATGTTTAATATGCTAATAAATTAGGCCTGTGCGATTTTTTTTATTGTAGCATTTTTGTGTGTTCCTTACAAAACATCACAAACATGCACATTGTTAAAAAACACAAATGCACAAATCCAAACACATTTTTATTCAAGAATATTATTTGTTCTGCTGTGCTGGAGATTAAGCGGCTCCTTTTTTTACTAATCACATCACCAGCTTTAGAAAATAGTCGTTCACACGGAACAGATGTGGCTGTAATAGCTAGATATTTTCTGGCCAAAGCATATAGATGGGGGTACTCTTTATGGGACTGCCAGTATTTGAGAGGGTCCTCACTTCGAGGGCGGTATGCATCACTGATTTATCTCTTGACCTCTACGGTAACATCAGCATTACAGCTATGATGCCGTTGTGTTTCACTGACCCGGCTATCCAGGAGGTCCCACAGGTCATCTGAGGCTGGAGGATTCTGAGCTGCTTGAGATGATGATGATGCCTCTGCTTGTGAAGCATGCTAAGTGGTTAGCTGTTAGCAGGATGAAGCACATTCACCTGTCAATAGCCGTTCAGCTTCACGGGCATTATGCTGGTTGCCAAACCCAAGGGTCTTAAATCTGGGGTCTAGCAACCTAGACAGTGCAAGCACACAGATTGATTCAACATTACTGCACCGCTTGTTGATGTACTGCTGAAGAGCCGTCCCTAAGGATGAAGCAGATGCATTTCTTGCCAGGGCTGTTTTTTCTGCCACCTTTTGCTGAATCATCCTAATGATTGGGATTATCTTTGAAGCTGACACTCCTTTCTTGGGCAAGGATTAGCTTTTCTGTGGCCTTAGTGCTGCTCCTGAAAAAAAAACACCACTCTCCTGGCTCTGCTACGGATGTCTGCCAACACCTTATGTTCTTCTACTGCCCTCTTAATAATGAGGTTTATAGTATGAGCAAAGCAAGGGAGATGGCGTAGTCCCAGTTTCTGAATTCCTGACACCATGTTGGCCACATTGTCTGTCACCATGGCAGCAACTGAACCAGTGAGACCCCAGTCAGATATCAGATCTGACAAAGCCTCTTTGATGTTGTCTGCTGTATGTGATTTTGGGAACTTTGACACTCCCAGCACCACTGAGCCCAGTTCTGTGTTGCTGTCAGTGTAGTGGCATGTGACCCCCAGATAGGACTCCATAGTGAGGGAGGTCCACATATCAGCTGTGAGGCAGACAGGCTTCTTTAGATGTTCCATAGCTTTTTGCTTCTCCTCTTGGTATTTCTGTCTGACCATTGACTTCACAGTTTTCCGAGCTGGCAGAACATATGTGGGGTCCAACTTCTTAACAAATTCTTTAAATCCCTCATCTTCCACGATGGAGAAAGGCTGCAAGTCCTTCACTATCATGTTTACAAGGGTGTCATCAAGCTCCTTCTTCCTTCCTATTAATACACAGTACAATTACCATTCATTATAGGCAGAGTAATTCAAAGTAACCCCTTCAAAATCAGTCCATGCAGTGTTTAACCAGGTAACATAAAATGTTATATTTTAATAAGTGTGCATTGGCAATACAAAATCTG
Source organism: Schizothorax lantsangensis (assembly GCA_027422415.1). Taxonomy (NCBI): domain Eukaryota; kingdom Metazoa; phylum Chordata; class Actinopteri; order Cypriniformes; family Cyprinidae; genus Schizothorax; species Schizothorax lantsangensis. Next base: position 27,672 of record JAPDDO010000309.1, read on the forward strand.
TACACCCCTTGGAGTTCAGATGATTACAATATATATTATAGATGTAGACACAATTCAATATTGTTTGTTTGGAGTTGGCCTTTCATCCATAGCCTAAATTAATACAATACTTTTTATATAACAACCCACCTAACTAATGGATACTAAAATACAGAGGTGGGCAAAGGACCCAAATTTCATAAACACAGGCTATTTGAGATAAAAAGTTGGATTTAAAAAGTAACAATTATGTGTATAAAAGTCAGTGTGAAAGACATGAATATGACAAACAGGCTATTGGTTGACATCTTCATATGCTAAACTAAGGCTGTTCTAGCAAATGCCTTTGAAACTGTGGCTATGCTATTACTGATTTGATTACATATTTGTGATACTCAGTGTTGTTGTATTCCACCACATCAAGAAATGGAATAGAATATGAAAACTTGAGCTCCAAAAGGGTAAATTTTCTTGCATTTTAATTAGTTTATCACTAATTTTATTTGTATTTATTTATTTGTGGATAGTAGATATTGTCCCGAAGAAAACTTCTATAATTATTAGTATTCATTTTACCTTCTCCAGTTGGAGCATAATGGTGCTCTGTTGCAAGAGTCTCATTGGCCAGAGCATTTGGATGCTTCGAGCGTAGATGGTGAAGCATTGATGAGGTGTTATTGGAATACGATAAAGTTTCATCACATATTAAGCATGACACTTTATTAGGAGTGTCCAGACTAAAGTGTTCCCACACTTGAGAACGGGGTCTCTTGTGTGCATTTTCCATGTCGATTTCAAAAATACCAATGTGAGCTGAGGACGGCGTTTGAAAGGACGGCGTTTACAAGCAGCAAACAAGTTTGTAGTTGAGGAAGGACTTTTATTATTTTTTGGGAACAGTGGTTGTGCCCGCAAAGTGTTTCAATTTACATTCAGACAACAGACATTCAAAAGTCATTTTTTTAATAGTAATACTTTTATTAACAATAATACACCTTGTAAAAAAAAATAATAATAAAAAACTACATATAGGCATGACATGATGGATATAATTATTATATTGATATAAATGGATCGCGGGTATGGGACAGTGCAATCAACACGCTTTGTGTTTGGTCCCGGCGTGACGTGTCAGTGAGGTAACGAAGCTTCATTTTCACAGGTCATGTGACAGCCTTATTTCAAGCAATGCTCCGGAACACTGTTTCGAAGCACTAGTGTGTCGATCTACCCATCCCTAGTCTCCTGTTCTTTTATCATGTAGTCACGGTGTCTGTAAAGAGTGTCATCAACAGTTCTGGAAAACAAAGGAAACTCAGGAGTGCCCTTTCTGTAGGAGAAGATCTTCAAAACATGATCCTCCTGCTAATCTCGCATTACAAAACTTGTGTGAGATGTTCCTGAAGGAGAGAAAAGAGAGGCGTTCATCAGGATCTGGGGAGATCTGCAGTTTACACAGTGAGAAACACAAACTCTTCTGTCTGGAGAACAAACAGCCTGCATGTGCAGAGTGCTTTACTTCTCAAAAACATGTAAATCACACAATCAGACCCGTCAGTGAAGCTGTTCCATCATATAAGGTAAAACAGATTAGAGGATAAAAACATATAGAAGACATTTCTTGTATTAGATGAACACATTACAGAAGTCTCTGGTGTCTTATAGATTTTCACTTTAAATTCTAGGAGCAGCTCAATACAGCACTCAAGTCCTTGCATGAGAAACTTATACAGAGTGAAAACATTATAGGAGAGTTTGAGAAAACACTTCAACACATCAGGGTGAGGAAACAATCGAGAGTCATTTTCATTACAGCTGTTGGATGACTATAGAAAATTATGATTTTATATATTTAAAACAATGGATTCCAGTTGTTGCAAGCCGGGTATCTTGAGTTTTTCTCTATTGTTAATAACGATGTGATGTGTTGATTGAGATGAATGAAGTGACTGTGATTTGATTTCAGTCTCAAGCTGAGCACACAGAGCATCAGATTAAACAGCAGTTTGAGAAGCTTCAGCAGTTTCTCAGAGATGATGAAGAAGCTACAATCACTGCACTGAGGGAGGAAGAGGAGCAGAAGAAGCAGATGATGAAGGAGAAGCTGGAAGAGATGAACAGACACATCTCAGCTCTTTCACACACAATCAAAGACACGGAGGAGAAGATGAAAGCCAGTGACATCTGCTTTCTGAAGGTCTGATTTCAAATCATTCATTGATTTGGTTGATGATTTTTTGAGTTGTTGATGATCAATGGTGTGTTTGTTCTGCAGGACTTTCCAGTCTCAATGGAAAGGTGAGTGATCTGCTGATGTCTGTGGTCTGTGTGGTTTTGAAGCCAAAGCCATTGAAGTTCTGACCTCTGAATGTTCTCCCAGAGTCCAGAACCCACAGCCAGATCCACAGATGACTTCTGGAGCTTTGATTCATGTGCCACGTTACTTGGGAAACCTGCCCTTCAGAGTCTGGAAGAAGATGCAGGACATCGTCCAAAACAGTGAGTCTGGAGAAGATCTCCGCTCACACACGTTCAGTTTATCATGACACAAAAGCACTCGATTATTTCAGTTGTCATTTGTGAAGATCATACTACTTCTGGTATATAATTATTATTATCCACTATTTTATGTTTTATTTCTCATTTGTGACCCTGGACCACAAAACTAGTCTTAAGTCGCTGGAGTATATTTGTAGCCAGGGCCGCATTAACACCGTAAGGGGCCCCTGGGCTTTACCCTGTGTATCCACACGACTGTGTGTCCTCTCACAGCTCCACTTCTATTGTCAAATTTGCTGATGATACTGTGGTTCTGGGCCTCATTTCCAACAATGATGAGACCGCATACTTGGGTGAGGTAGAGAGACTAACATCATGGTGCCAGGACAACTGTCTCTCTCTGAACGTGAGCAAAACTAAAGAGCTGATTGTAGACTTCAGGAAGAGACAGCAGCGGCCCTACACTCCTCTTATGATCAGTGGGACCCCTGTGGAGAGAGTAAGCAGCTTCAAGTACCTCGGTGTAAACATCTCCGAGGACCTGACTTGGACTGCACACATTCAAACACAGGTCAAGAAAGCCAGGCAAAGACTGTACCATCTGCGACAGCTGAGGAAATTCAGGGTCTCACCAGCAATCCTGAAAACTTTCTATTCAGGGGCCATAGAAAGTGTATTGACTCAGTGCATCTCAGTGTGGTACAGTAACGCCACAAATCAGGACTGCAAGGCCCTGCAGAGAGTTGTGCGCTTAGCTGAGCGCATCTCTGGGTCTGCCCTCCCCTCTCTGCAGGACATCTACCTCAAACGCTGCAGAAGCAGAGCTGCAAAAATAATCAAGGACTCATATCACCCCGGTAACCGTCTTTTCATCACACTTCCTTCGGGCAAGCGCTTCAGAAGTGTGATGGCAAAAACTGAGAGACTGAGAAGGAGCTTCTACCCTCAGATCATCAGGCTCCTAAACTCAGTCTCATAAACATCTACAGGACTCATTTAATTAACTGCGACACCCATCATTCTCCATCATCCGCATTGCTGCTATGTGTACATACCCGGTACAACCTGTTTGCACATTCATCTTGCACATCCCTGGTTATATTAATATTTATTAAACCCTCAGTTGACTGTATTGCACATTTTAGTTCATTGCACATTTTACTCCTTATTTTATTTCTTGTTTGTACTATTATTATTATTATTATTACTTTTATTTTTATCTTATTCCTACCTATATTTATAGACATGCTCCTGTGTTATGTATAATCTTTTATTTTTTATTTTTATTTTCTGCACTGTCCATTGAGCGGACCCGTCCTGATCTACATTTCACTACTGATTATACCCTGTATGATTGTGTATGTGACAAATAAACAAGAACCTTGAACCTTGAACCTTGAACCTCTTGAGGGGCCCTTCATCAACGAGAACTACAGTCTACATTCACTCAATCTTGATAATCGATAATCACAAAGCGCGAGTCATCAGCCTTTAATTTTGCAGTAATAAATGCCATTAACATAACATCCAAACCTAAAGGTCTGTCATATAAAATATACACAAATATCACTGCATGAACTACACATATGCACATAGTCGGACATATTTTACACAGATAGGCTATCTAAAAATGTGTAGCATTTAATTGTGTTAACGTTGGTTAAATTCATTATCAACTAACATTAAGTGCAGGAAGGTAAATTAGTGAAGGTAAATGTAGCCTACACCTACACAAAACAGTCTGTGCACTTCTGATTTACCTTCACAGATATGTCTTTCTGCTTGTGGATCTTCACATTTTTTTAATGTACTAACTAATGAGTGAAACCTTTGTAACGATCTGCAGTAGCAAAGTTTTTAAGTGTTTACCATCAAAGTTGTATTTTAGCCTTTTTATTTAGGCCTACAATTAAGGCCAAAGGCTGGACAATAAGGACTGCCCGATCAGATGGCCTGTGCCAGTTTTAAGCCTTGCCGACTTAAACATTCAAGAGAGTTTAAAGCATTAAAGGGCAAGAAGACATGAAAGGTAGGTCCACTCAGTAGCCTATGTTCTGTGTGCACATAGAGCTGCGCGTCTCAGCCAGCGAGCCCCAAATTGCCTTTCTTTCCGCAACTTGCCCTTGAACAAAAAAAAAACATACAAGCAGGGCCGCTGCTGGCCAAATGGGTGCCCTAAGCAGGATTGTATTGTTGTGCCCCCTCCCTTAAATATTATGGAAGTTAAAAAAAAAAAGAAAAAAAAAAGCATCTACTATAGGGGTCAAAATAGAACTTTAATAAAATATAAAAGTAAATAAATAAATTGTAATTAAATTGTATTATTTACAAATTACAATTGTAGCTCTAGACAGTTACCTATGGCAGTAATACACTTGTCTGATTGATTTTATATAGTCTCAAGCATTCAGAAATCACGCAAAAGAAAATTAAGCAGTTTTACTACGAAAACCATGGTTAATTTTTGTAAGGGTTGTGATGTCCACATGTTTTTTGTTGAAGAAATTATAGAGGCTGTGTCATCTATAGTAAAAAGGTGGCCAAAAATGAAAGATTAAGTGGATAATTGAATGAAATGTTTGGTTAATAGTCTATTAAACAAGGATATGATCGTACTGTAAGTATAACAGCAGCAATGACCAGGCCTTAGGCTCCCTTTACAGGCTTTTCTAACATGTAATGCTGAAAAAAGCAATAGACACCATCACAAAATGTGTAATGGTTTTTCTGGTTGTAATGGGACTTGTATTAGTTTTAAAGGAAACTGTAATGGACCCTGTAGGTCTCTACTGGTAATTGGTCACCTTCTATTGGTGGCTTGTTAAAACCAATAAATAATGGAATATGTCCCAAAACACACTACAGAAAACCATTTTTTTTAATGGTTAAAAGTTGATGGTTTGTAATGGTATTTGTGATTTATTTGTGATGGTATTAGAATTTTCTGTGATATTGTTTTTTTTTCAGCAGGGTTGCCTCATTGTTTTTATATAATGCATTTTAAGTCATTTTAAAGGCTGTTGTTGGTTTAGGTTTGTTTTTATAATGACAAAAAATATTATCTTAATACTTCTTTGCATATTATTATTTGAAGTAACAAAACTATGGTTAATTTTCGGTTACATGGCTGCAAGAACCATTTTTTTTTTTTTTTTTAATTCGTGTTAAAACCATGGCTAACTTTCGTAAGTGAACATGGAAACTTGGAGAGAATATTAGATGCTTTGGACATGGTGAAATTATTACCGACATTAAAAAACGTTATTAACCTCAACACCCAAAGTTTCAGGGGATTATGAATGTAGCCTTATCTGAAAGTGAAGCTCGTTTTCATCTTTTTTGTTTTGATTTTGTTGTAGTTGTTTTCTTTACTTGGCGCCAGATTGCTGATGTCTTTTCACGGGCATGGTTGTCTATCAGTTATGATCATTTGAGTTCAGCCGCGAGCGGTCACAGGCGCGGGAGCAGGAATGGAGCGTCAATGTTTTGTTTTTTTGAGCAACTGGGATGGAGCCCCCCTGGGATGTTATTTTACATTTGATTATTCAGTTTCTGTACATGAACATCTACAAACTCCAAAACGTTTTTTTTAATTTATTTTTTATCTTTGTTCTGTTTGTTTGTGCTATTGCTTATAATGTGTTCATTTGTTCTTACTGACTGTTCACTTGTCTTCAGTTGGAATCGAGAATTGTAAAATTGAACTGGTATCTATAAATTTGGTATCAAAAACAATGATAACAAAACTATTTTATTTTTGGTGGCAGGGCAAGTAAAAATTTAAACCACTGTTGAGCCCTTATGTCCAAATCACATATGTGACCCGTGCTGTCAAAATGAGTCGGAATGTGCATTTATTTGTAAAAGTGATTTTACATTTGATTATTTGTTTTTCTTACTTGAATGCTTGTTGCTTTGTTTAGGTGCAAAATGAAAAAAAAAGTAATGCATTTGTTTCTTTCTTATATTTGTTCTACTTTTTTTTTTTTTTTTAGAAATGTTGTTTTATAATAACAAAGATAAAATAAAAAATAGCTTTATTGTGGTTATTAATATATTACTGATCATTAAGAAAAGAATTGGAGGAAAATATGCAGCGTTGCTAGGCGATTTTGCTTTGGAGCCTTCAGAAAACTCTGAACACTGTTTTTCTCAGAATTTACTTTGCTGATTCATCGACTTCAAACGGCTGTAGCTCAGTTATTTTTCGTCCGATTCCAACAAACCTATATCATTTTGAAGGTCTTTTTGTTATTTAAAAAAACCAAAAAAAAAACAAAGATGCAAATTAAAAAAAAACAGTAGAGCAAATACAAAATAGGCCTATGTAAAATGGAATTAACAGTCCTTTACTTTTTTTCCATTTTGCATATAATTTACAGAAGCATAAGAATAATACAGACATTGAACACTCAAATGTAAGTAGGCTGTAATCATTGCGTATTCTTTAGTGTATTAATTACAATTAATAAAGAAAAAAGTTATTCAGTCAAGAGCAGTGAGTAATTCTCTCTTTTCTTTCGTTGTTTGAGATGTATATTAAGATCTAAATCACGAATCTAATGTTACACATCAGATTTTTTCCACAACTGTTCATGTTCACTTCCATAGCTGTAGTGTGTAGTCGCTAACTAACTGCGAGCTCAACTATGATGGAAAAGTAGTTCATAACAGCCTACTGTATCTTACTACTGATAGCATATGACCTACCTGCCATGATCTGCATCGGCATCTTCTCCTAGCCACGCGTTAATATGCCGTGAGCGACAGAATTTTTGGCATTTTTTCTCTTTTCTGACTGGCTGAAACTTCTCGCGCAGCACTTGAGACACCCGCACGTGCATTCAAAGCAAACCGAAAGCATAATTTTAAGGGAACGGTCAACTCATTATAAAATGCAGTTACAATATTTTCCGGCATCACCGGGGCCCCCCTCAGTCCGTGGCCCTGGGCTTAAGCCCAGGCAAGCCCGTGCATTAATGCGGCCCTGTTTGTAGCAATAGACAACAATACATTGTATGGGTCAAAATTATCTATTTTTCTTTTATGTCAAAAGTCATTAGGATATTAAGTAAAGATCATGTTCCATGAAGACATTTAGTAAATTTCCTACCGTAAATATATTAAAACTTAATTTTTGATTAGTAATATGCATTGCTAGGAACTTCATTTGGACAACTTTAAAGGCGATTTTCTCAATATTTAGATTTTTTTGCACCCTCAGATTCCAGATTTTCAAATAGTTGTATCTCTGCCAAATATTGTCCTATCATAACAAACCATACATCAATGGAAAGCTATTTATTCAGCTTTCACATTTTTTTCATATTTGGTCTTTTTTTTTTTTTAAATGACCCTTATGACTGGTTTTGTGGTCCAGGGTCACATTTCTTAATCTGCTCAAGTCCAGAACAGATTCAGCAGTATACAGGTGTAAAGAAATGTGACTCTTCTGATTAAATCTGAAGCCTCTGGAGAACCTCAAATATAATATTAAGCTCAGGAAACTTTAATATGTATTTCAGGTTCCTCAAAGACTTTCAATTATTAAGGTATTACTAGAGGAACTATTGACAGTCTCTAGAGTTCATGAAGAATATTCTTAATTGTACAAGCTGGGGCCAGATTCATAACATTAAAAATAAAGTTTTGAACATTTTGTATTCCCAAAGTTACTAATTACATTCATAAGCATCTTAGAATTTATTGCAGTAATGTTCTAGAAGTTTCTAGAAAAAGTGATGCTTCATCTATTTAGATTTTTCCAATGAAGAGGCACAATGATGAGGATCTGTTCAGCTAATAATGTGTTTACCAGAAGAACCTGCTTCAGTTGCTCACAACACAGGTTTTAAATGCATCTTACGATATTACAATGATCGATTATTAAATCAAACACAACAGACAGTTAAAAGTATTTTAAAACACACACACGCACACACGCACACACACAGTAAGAAATCACCTAACTATCATCATTTTTTTTGTTAAACAATTTTGCAATCTTATTAAACCGATATTAATTCATATAAATTGGCAATCGGACAGTTTTTTTATATTATTATTATAATTTTTTTTCAGCTGATTTCTTTTCCAGACTTGCACACAAACTGCATTGCAATCATTTAACAAAATGTAATTTGTGTAGAAATATTACAAAGTCTGTAAATGGGACATTAATAGAGAGATGCTGAAAATAGAGTACAGACACACCAGCAGAAAAAAAATCTTTAGCAGGCAGAGCATGAACATCACTGTTCATGATGCATGAAATATTGGAAGAAAATCCTAAATATTGAATTGGGGGTTTACTTGAAAGTATCTCTGAGGGGAACTGACTGTCTTTGTATCATGCAAATCATAGTAGTTCAAAGCACAGCGCTGCTTTGTTTACAGCGGTAACCAAGAAAATACTACATTGTTGCGGTTGCAAAAGTGGTCTTTTTGTGGCTGCTGCTTGTATTGAAAACTGAAAGGAAAAAAAAAAACTGCAAAGATGACTTTTTTTTTTATTGTGATGGTATTGATAGGTGGATCGTCCCAGCCCTAGTAAGAGCCCGTTTAATGAACTTGATCAGATGCTGCTAAAGATGCATCATTTCACACATTTCTTATAGTTTTTCATCCACAGCAATGAATCTCAACAGGTCTGATCGATTGATTCGTATTTTAACCTTCCCAAAATACCAGTTTTTCTTCATTGCACACAAATTTTTGAATCACATATTTAATGTTTGTAGTTGATGCAATTAAACACTGATAATAAAAATGAGTGTGAAACTAATAACAGCACTGACACTCATCGGAGGAAAATGTCTGATGCATTTGATCAATAGGACGGGTGTCATAATTCATAATCTGTGTTCGGTTCACTCTTGATCATTTTATGAACATCAGAATAAATGCATCTGTTAATTGTGTCTCATCAGCTCCTGTGATTCTGGATCCAAACACTGCAAATCCACGTCTCGTCCTGTCTAATGATCTGACCAGTGTGAGATTGAGCAGATATCGACCTGTTCCTGATAATCCAGAGAGATTTGACTGTTATCGCTGTGTTCTGGGTTCAGAGGGTTTTAACTCAGGAACACACTACTGGGATGTGGAGGTTAAAGACGGTTCAGTCTGGACTCTTGGAGTAACTACAGCATCCAACCAGAGGAAGGTATTGGGTTTCTTCAACACTGATGTCTGGAGTTTGCAGTACAATGTGTCTTAGACCAGGGCTATTCAATTAACTTCATTTGAGGGCCGGATTATCGAATTGAACATTTGAAGGGGGCCAAGGGGGTGGGGGGGCATCCCAATCTTTTTCTGGGGGGCCTATAAAATTGGAAATTAAATTAAAATGCATATTCAGCAGTAAAATTAACTAATATTACCAACAGTAACATCTATAAAAGGTCAACATTAGTGCTGTCTGCCATTCAATTAAAAAAAATTATCAAATTTTTTCTGTAATTCAAAAAATGTGACTAAATGCATATTAATATATTTGTGTTGTCATATTTTCACACAACTTCCAAATTACACTGACCAAAATTATAAATGCATCACTTTTGTTTTTGCCCACATTTTTCATGAACTGAACTCAAAGATCTAAGACTTTTTCTATGTACACAAAGGCCTCAAATATTGTTCACAAATCTGTCTAAATCTGTGTTAGTGAGCACTTCTCCTTTGCCGAGTTAATCCATCCACCTCACAGGTGTGGCATATCAAGATGCTGATTAGACAGCATGATTATCGCACAGGTGTGCCTTAGGCTGGCCACAATAAAAGGCCACTCTAAAATGTGCAGTTTTACTGTATTGGGGGGGTCCGAAAACCAGTCAGTATCTGGTGTGACCACCATTTGCCTCACGCAGTGCAACACATCTCCTTCGCATAGAGTTGATCGGGTTGTTGATTGTGGCCTGTGGAATGCTGGTCCACTCCTCTTCAATGGCTGTGCGAAGTTGCTGGATATTGGCAGGAACTGGAACACGCTGTCGTATACGCTGATCCAGAGCATCCCAAACATGCTCAATGGGTGTCATGTCCGGTGAGTATGTTGGCATTGCAAGAACTGGGATGTTTTCAGCTTCCAGGAAATGTGTACAGATCCTTGCAACATGGGGCCGTGCATTATCATGCTGCAACATGAGGTGATGGTCGTGGATGAATGGCACAACAATGGGCCTCAGGATCTCGTCACGGTATCTCTGTGCATTCAAAATGCCATCAATAAAATGCACCTGTGTTCGTTGTCCATAACATACGCCTGCCCATACCATAACCCCACCGCCACCATGGGCCACTCGATCCACAACGTTGACATCAGCACACCGCTCACCCACACAACGCCATACACGCTGTCTGCCATCTGCCCTGTACAGTGAAAACTGGGATTCATCCGTGAAGAGAACACCTCTCCAAAGTGCAAGATGCCATCGTATGTGAGCATTTGCCCACTCAAGTCGGTTACGATGACGAACTGCAGTCAGGTCGAGACCCCGATGAGAGTGACGAGCATGCAGATGAGCTTCCCTGAGACGGTTTATGACAGTTTGTGCAGAAATTCTTTGGTTATGCAAACCGATTGTTGCAGCAGCTGTCCGGGTGGCTGGTCTCAGACGATCTTGGAGGTGAAGATGCTGGATGTGGAGGTCCTGGGCTGGTGTGGTTACACGTGGTCTGCGGTTGTGAGGACAGTTGGATGTACTGCCAAATTCTCTGAAACGCCTTTGGAGACGGCTTATGGTAGAGAAATTAACATTCAATTCACGGGCAACAGCTCTGGTGGACATTCCTGCAGTCAGCATGCCTTTTGTGTACATAGAAAAAGTCTTAAATCTTTGAGTTCAGCTCATGAAAAATGGGGGCAAAAACAAAAGTGTTGCATTTATAATTTTGGTCAGTGTAATATAGAAACAACAAAGATGGTATATTTTAAATATGTGTTTAATGGCATCTTTTTACTAGCCTATTATTAATGAAGTATCATTGATACAAATAATGTTACTGTTGTCTCTATTAAATCCCTTTTTTCCCTTTAATTTTAGCCATTTAATATTACAGTGCAATTGAAATGTTATATTATTTTTAACATTTAATAGGCTTTGAAAAATATAACAACTTTTTATAAGTGAACTTAAAACAATCTTCACAAACTATAAATTGTATGCATAATCTATATTGATTATTCTTTATTCAAGCTACAAATGTTAATCAGCAAGCAGAGCAGTAAGTGATTTCTCTTTAGTTCTTTGATTTACATCAATCACAGACTGCAGCAGGTTTCACTTTAAAAGCAGCACTGTTTCTTTAATAAAACCTGTTGCACATGATGCGGATGTGACATATCCAATTTTCTCCCAACTCTTTACGGTCATTTAGGATATTCTAACTGATTTAAGACTGTGTTTATGAGGTAACTTGCCAAAACCATGTATTTTACATCATTGTGTGTGGTTTTGTCCATTGAAGCGGTCTGCTTGTCTGAAGCAGCTCAGCTTATGAGTACAGCCAAACGCGCAGATTTTCAAACTATACTTCCTGCTTTGATGATAATCTTCGTCCAGTGGCTATCAGCCCTATTTCTCGCCAGAAGTTATGACCATAACACTGTCTTTAAACTTGTTTAAACTAACGTTAGAAATTTGGATATCTCAAAACTCCCTCACATAAGCGCTTGTCAAAACTGCCATCTATTGATGTTGCGGTCTCCGGTAGATTGTCGTTATAGCGTCTCTCCCTTTTCTTTTTGGCTGGCCCGGGCCAGTGTTGCCACCTTGTGGACAAACTAATTAGTGCAAGAACAATTCAAGGCGAATGTGCAACCTGCGTACTCTTCCTCGGGCCGGATTGGGCCAGCGGGCCGCCGATTGAATAGCCCTGGGGCCTCATTTATAAAGCGTGCGTACACTCAGATTTGATCTTAGAGTGTGCGTACGCTTAAATCCACGCCAAAGCTCATATTTATAAAGACGGTCTTTGACATGGAAAAGTGCTTACCGCCACGTCAAGGTCTGAGCAGGCGTACGCACTTTTCCTTGTGGCAAAGTCAGAGTACTGCAGCTATTTGAATATCTAATAAAAGCGGTGTACGTGCAAGCACCGAATTCATCATAAACAACAAAGATGCAGTGTGAGAGATTAATTGTGCATTGTAGTCAGATTTTTTATTAACGGGAGTTTTTGCGAGATTAAACGGACCTTTTTAGTAGCCTAATGTTGAGAGTTCTTTACTCGCATTCTAGGCTACACAGTTTATTCCATGTTGTTGTTTTTTATTATTTTATTTTACAAGAGAACTTGCGACGTCTTGTTTTACTACTATTGCATAAAATAAAATGCATAAACACATCTCCGACTGTTTTGTCTGTGTAGCCTATAAGAATATGTCGTTCAATAACGGTTTTAATATATTCTATTCAATAACATTGTTAACTGTTTTTATTTACAACATCTGCTGCTTTGCTTCTGTGAAAATGAATAGAGACATCAGCCTTAAACTTTGTTTTTGTCATTTACATCAGTTATATTTGTATAAAATACACTAGATATGTTTGTGTCAGTACATTAATGGCACATTTGAGCAGCATTAGTAAACTGTAAATATAAAGAAATTCCAAATCACATGCAGTTTTTTTTCAGACCTGAGACCATAATCGTGTAATAATTTATTTTATTATGATATGAAACGTCCAATTTTTCTTTCTATAAGTTTTGCAAGAATTTTGTGATACTACACTTTTTATTAGTTGTCATATCAAGTGATTTTAAAAGTAGGATGGCTCACTTTTTATAAGATGACTGAAAATTTTACTTGAATTCGTAGTTTATTCTTACTTTTGGAAACATTATTGTTTAATAATTACTACAACTACTACTACTATTATTATTATTATTTCTGTTGTTTCTAGAAGTAGTAATTTTGATAATAGTCAATAGAAAAACTATAACCACACACACATTGTTTGTCCAAAAAATAATTACACATTATGAAATAATTTGGATCCACGCATGTTAATAATTCCTATGCATCTATGGCCTATAAAATGGCCTATGAAGTAGTAGTTTGCAAGTAGCAAAATGGCAGCATTAGCACTTCTTGATGATATTGCAAACCGTGCAATGAGAAGACAACGCGTTTTTAGAGATCGGGCAGATTTCTTTGCGTATGGCGACGAATGGTTGATAAGCAGGTACCGTTTGCCAAGAACTGCACTGTTACATCTTTGTGCCCGGATAGGCCCTAATATACAGAGACGCACAAACTGCAACCAGGCCATACCTGTGGAGGTACAGGTGCTCTCCGTGCTTGGGTTCCTGGCCACGGGAACATTTCAAAGAGAGATTGGTGACCGATCAGGGATATCCCAGCCATCTGTGAGTAGACTTATGCCAGCTGTGCTTCAAGGGATCATCCGATTGTCCGCTCGGTACATAAGATTCCCATACACTGCCGAGGAGCAGCAGCACATTATGGATGATTTTGTGCGCCAAACAGGATTCCCCAATGTCCTAGGTGCAATAGATTGCACTCACGTTGCCATACGAGCACCTCGTGCAAATTAATGTGTATGTAAATAGGAAAAATTCCCATTCAATTAACGTACAGCTCATGTGCAATGGTCGTATGGCAATTCTTAATGCAGTTGCAAGATGGCCAGGGTCGACGCACGACTCCTTCATTGTGCGCAACTGAAACGTGGGCAATCGTCTAGAGGCAGGAGCAGGTAGAGATGGATGGCTTCTAGGTAAACAACTGTTTGTGTTTAGCTGTTATTCCATTTTCGTGTTCAAAAATAATTATCTATACAATTATAGGTGACAGAGGTTATCCTCTGAAGCCATGGCTTCTCACCCCCATAGCGCACCCACAGACAGCCGAAGAAGCCCACTATAACATGTCCCATGCCTGCGCCCGGTCAGTTGTGGAGCGCACAATTGGGCTACTGAAGGGAAGGTGGCGATGTCTGGATGCATTGGGCGGGAGACTCCTATATGATCCAGGCAAAGTGTGCCAAATTATTTTGGCTTGTTGTGTTCTGCACAATATTTGCTTGAGTTATGGGGTTGGGCTGCCAGAAGAGGAAATGCGCATGGATGTACCAGAGGATCCCCCTCCACTACCCGCTGACTGGAACGCACATGCTGTTGCGATCATGAGAAGACGGCAGTTAATCCACATGTTATTTCAACAGGTAAGACCACCCGTTTTATTGAAAACTATTTTCGTTTTTTTAGAATACCACACCATGCAAGTAATACATAAACTAATAGGCTACACTTCATTATTTATGTTTTATATTTTTATACAAGTTTGTCTAGTTCTATACAGCTGCTTTGCAACAATGCAAAATTATGAGAAGCAGAGGAGAAACAAACTTTAAAGTATTTCAAACTCGAAACTTTTATTCACACACACCGTTTTTTCAAACAATCAACAAGAGCGCACAGAGTCTGGTTCATCTGAACCAGAGACTGTCGCACCTGGCGCAGTTCAGTCACAACATCACAAACGGACTGATTCAGCTCTTTCTGACTGCAGGACGGCCGCAGATAGCACTCTAATAAAATTGCACAATCAATACAGTCGGTTTCGATAATCTATAATTTATCACATGCCAGCATACCTTCTGAAGCTGGTGCAGACAAAAGATCTGTATCACCTTCTGCACAAACGCCAACAACAGCAGTCTCACCCATGATGGCAGCTATTCGGTTGTCCTCCGGTGTGAGGGGTACAGTGCCACTTCCACCTCCCGTGGCCTGCACATTGCTTCTGTGTCGTGCAACACGCTTTTTGGACTGTAATTTCAAGTCAGACCATTTTTTTAACGTCTTTTAGGGACCTTTGCTGCCCCCTACTTCGTTCACAGCCTGCGCTACACACTGCCATGCCACAAATTTTGTTTTGTGTGAAAGCCCACTGGAGAGACTCCCAAAAAGCGTCCCCGCACGAACCTCTACCTCCACCAGCAGGACCTCAATCTCAGAATCGGTAAAGTTTTTTTTTTTTCTTTGTGCTCGTCATTCTCAAGCATAGAAAATCGGATATTGGCGTGCGCTCTTTTATATGTTAATGATATTAATTAGGGGGCGTTTACAAGGCGGGGATCTGACACCAGTCAGCTGCGCACAATTTCAAGATCATTTGCGATTTATAAACTTCACATCTGGAAGAGAGGCGTACGCACGTGTTTTTGTGCGCACGTTCGTTTTCTCTGAATCGCACTTACGCACTTTTGCGAAATGATCTTAGAACAAATTTAGGATGGTTTCTGCGCAACATTTTATAAATGAGGCCCCTGGTCTAGACAGTCTGGCTTTCCTGTTGTACAGCAGTTAGATCGTGTGAGAATGTATCTGGACTATGATGGAGGAGCAGTATCATTCATTGATCCTGTAACTAACATCTACACACATTCACAACCACCTTCACTCACATACTCTTTCCATTCTTCAGTAGTCCTGACTCTGAGGATCTTACCGGTCAATAGCCAGTGATTCTTACTACTGTACGTCTGGAGCTTCCTGCTTTCATCTTTTGAGTAAGAGTGCTGTTGATCTGAATATCAGATCAGAAGAATACTTTTTCCAGTATTATGCCACTGAAAGAGTTCATTAAACACATTTTCAGTTTTGGTTGTGAATGTATAATTGTTTATTTCAGTTATAGAGGTTAAATTATCATTTGTTCATTGTTGTGGACCTACAAGTATCTTTTACTTCCATTTAATACAATGTTGAATGAAATAGACCTTTTTCACACTTCCATGTTTGAAAAGTGGAAGCTTCGAATAGTTGTGTAATTTTTACTTTTTTTAACTTTCCGATACAATCATCATGCATCAAATTGGGGTTCAAATAAATTTATATTTTAGTCGATTATTCAACAATAACTGGGATTACCATCTTAAACGTGTCATATCCTCCAGGTTTGAGTGCAGTGATTGGACAGCATTATGCTTTAGATAGTATTGGAGATTAATCATCATAAACATGGTGCAATAATAAAAACAATAACATTAAAATTAAAATGAATATTGACTGGCCACACCGACAATATCGCTTATATAATGTTTCACCATAAAATGGAAGATTTAAGGAGACCCTAAAGGGACATGGTGGAAAACTTTTTTCCCCTCACAAAAGCTTTGCATTCTCTTGCAAAGATATTTGCATTCCCTTTCCTTTTGCGTTCTCTCGCAAGACCAGTTGAGTTCGGACAAACACTTCCTGTTTACTTTACAGCTTGTAGTGGTTCATACAGCTCCGTATGTTCACAATGTAGCATTTCATAGAGTTTTATTTTGAACTTGGACTCAAGTATAAAGAAATACTGTCAGTGCTTGGTTCAAGGCATGGTTTTGGGACATTCTAAAACGCTTAAGGCTTAATGCAGGGGTTCCTAAACTTTTCCATTCCACGACCCACCTAGACAAGTATAATCTATTTTAAGACCCACCAAAATATTTGAGATAAAAAAACAATTGACATAAATTTAACAATTTCAATAGGGTCCTTGCATTGCGGTGCTTGGGCCCTAATTACTGTAAGCTTAATTCAAATTTGATATGACAGAATTTTTTTTTTTTTTTATAGTACAACAGTAAAATTTCACTTAATATGTACGTTTAAGGGTCAGATTTACTAAACAGGGCAAATAAGCATTAGAGCGCAATTCCATTAAAATGCCAATGGGATTCTGCGGGTGATTTACTGACAATGCGCACATTAAAGAACACAGACACAGACAGATCATTTCCATAATGACCAGCGCAATCTACTAAGAGCAGCACAAATTACCGCCTGCTTTAAGACATGCTTTTTTGGGGCGTTAAATAATGCCGCAAATACCAGTAATTTGACGAGTGCAAACATAGTAAATTGCATTGCCCGATTCATTTTAATACTCTCCTCCCATAAATTTTGCGTCTGAAAGGGAAACTCCTACAAATGCATATTCAATATAGTCAGGCACAAAAATAACTGTCCACACCTTTTCAGCACTAATTCTTCACTGCGTGTCTTTAGTAAATCCCGACAGTACTATTTTAATGCCAAAATATGGTTTGCACTGACACAAGCTGTTAGTAAATCTGGCCCTTAATTTCTTCATTTACAGACATTAAAGAATCTAAATATGTCCATATTCCATAAAAACTCAAAACATGCTCACTCTGGTGTGGATATGAAGAAAAACTGGATTCAAAATACAAATCTCATAAATTACACTTGAAATATTGTAAAAAAATGTAATTATTTATTTACCTCTGGAAAAAAAAATAGCACAAAAAAAAATTACAATCTAGATGTAAGCAAAATCTTAATAGGTCAATATAATCCTAATTAAATTATTACTTCGTTTCGGTAGTGACAAATTTGGGGGGAGGACAAATATTCCAAAACTTTCTGAAAATACAATATGAGGATTAACTGCACAATTACTAGAAAAGTATACCTTAGATATTATACAATTTGCATTCATACAACTTTTTTGGAAAAAGACAATTTTTTCCAAGACGTTTCCAACTCTGACTTTGGACCAATTCTGTAGAATGGCCCACATAAAAATGAAAAATAAAAATCATTTAGAAAAGCATATTGCTTTACTTTCTTGACATTATTGGATTTTGTTTAAAGACCCCTGAAATGCACATAATATTAGAAGATTATGACAGCTACTTGCAAATCAGTTACCATGACAATCTCTAGCCAATCAAAAACAGGTTTGCCTTTTCAAGCATCTCCTCTGTTTGTGCTTCAAATATTTTAAACCTCTGCAAAAGGGTTAAGACTTTCCCTTATCATTTATAATATTTAGGACTTTTATGGACTTGTTGAAAGTGAATTTAAGTCTATTACAGCCTTTTCAAGGACCCACAAGTACCCTACTTTCTCCAGACTGAGTGCACAGGTGCTCCTTTTTCTAAACCTCTTACCACTTTCAGAACACTGCAATTTCTTGCCAGAATGAGTTTGCAAATAACTCTTCAGATCTATTTGAAATGTGAAACTCACACTATACATACTCGAATAGGCCTCTCTGTGGTGTGAACTCTCATGTGGGTATAAAGGGTTGTTTCCTGTCTGAAACTCTTTCCACATTGTTCACATGTGAAAGGCTTCTCTCCAGTGTGAATTCTCATGTGAGTATTAAGGTTTGCTTTTTTTGTGAGAGTCTTTCCACTGTGATGACACATAAAAGGCTCCTGTCCCATGTGAGTTATTATGTGGCTCTTAAAGTGTTTGCTGTCTGTGAATGTACTTCCACACTGTTGGCATGTAAAACCGCTCTCACTTGAGTGAATCTCCATGTGCTTACTAAGGCCTTCCTTACGTACAAAACATTTTCCACACTGATCGCATGTGAAAGGCTTCTCTCCAGTGTGAACTCTCATATGAGCATTAAGATTTCCTTTTCGATTCACAGTTTTTCCACACAGTTGGCAGGTGTAAGGCTTCTCTCCGGTGTGAATTTTTATGTGAGTATAAAAGGTTGCTTTATGTGGGAAACGCTTTCCACACTGACCACATACAAACGGCTTCTCTCCCGTGTGAATTCTCATATGGATTTTAAGGTTTTCTCTATTTTTTAAAATCTTTCCACAATGTTGGCACATGAAATGATTTGTAGTTCCAGTCTTCTGAGCTCTTTTTTGAGAGGAAGTCTTTTCAGTCTGTAAACAACTAAAAGATTTTTCTCCAGTAATAAAATCATATTTTTCATGCAGATCATTCTCTTCTGTTTCATTCAGATCTTGACTCTCCTCTTTCAGCGCCATCAGGTCTAAGGCAAAAAAAACAAAAAGACAAGTGCATGTTAAACCCAGTTTAATGGCATAAAGCAATGGACATCAAAACATTCAGACATTTAGGGTGCTTTCACACCTGGCCCTTTGTTTCGGAACCTGGCGCGTTTCCCCCCTTAGTTCGGTTCGTTTGGGCATATGTGAACACGGCAATCGTGCTCGGATCCGCGACAAAACAATCGGTCCGAGATCGCCTGAACGAGGTGGCCTCGGCTCGATTGAAAACGAACTCTGGAGCGGTTCGGTTGTAGTGAGAAAGCAATCCGATCCAACGGACCAATGAACCAGGCTATATCACGCGGTATAATGGGTAATTACGTAAGTTTCGTGAAAATCAGTGGGTGAGCACGTCTTCGCCATTCAAAATCAAAGCGCGCCTTTTCATTTTATAATGCCATCTTAATGCTCTTGGTATAGGTGCATTTTAACAATGTTTTGCCGACGAATCCTGGACTCCTGCTCAAAATGATAAATTAATAAATATATTGACTGCTACAAAAAACAAAACAACAACAAGCAGCCCTCAAAGCTGTTGTCGTTCCATCCTGACGCGTGTGTGCAGTGTTGCCAGATTGGATGGACGATTTCCAGCCCAAAAGGTCACAAAAACCCGCCCAAAACTTTAAACTGTCAAAATAATGTGATATTGTAAATCAAGGTTGATAAGAGCCATTTTTAACTCCTAATAATGAAATAATGATGACAAAATATAAATATAATGCTAGATACACTTCCCATGGATCAAATCGGGGAAATACACTAAAGAGAACTACCAAATATGATTAAAATATGCAAGCAGACACTGTCAAAACGGCAATCAAGAAATTAGCCGATACCCTCAAAAAACATATGCATCATTTTCAATGTCAACAGAATTTAAATGCAACCCAATATAAGTGATCGGAATAAGCAATGTAATTATAGGTATTTCACACTCGTTCATGCACACCATGACAGTCAAAACTGTGTCATTCTGTATGATAATCCGACAATAAAAAAAATTAACAACAACAATAATGCTCTCGTGTCGCTCTATAATTTCACAAAGTCTTTCGAGAAGTTCATATTGAACATAATGTAGAACTTTGCACAGTCAAAACTAACAAGTCCATCAGCTTTAAAGGATCCAATCTGGACCGTTTAAAAGATAAAAGACAGGATCGTATAGATATAAATAGATTTTGATTTAATAATTTAACTGTGCTCTGATTTCGGAGTTGCAGTGATATAGCCTTCATGTCATCTCCGTCCACAGGTGTAATTCACGTTTTGAGAGTTAAAACACTCTCCACTCTTTACCATCGAACTTATATATAGGCATTATGATCACTTACAGTTATACATTCAAAATCAGATCCGTTATCGCGCTAAAAACCCATCACTCGTGAATCATCACGTCTGTCTTCTGATCCCTAGTGATTGGCTAAAAGTGCTGCCGCGACGTCAACATCAGCACCAGTCTCTTTGCAGTGTGCGTGTGTGTTTAGTAACGTTGTGATGACTGATTGGATGCATGCAGTAGGCTATATATGCACACTTGGGCTTGTTTGTTAACCAATTAGCCTATACAATTTATATGTTTTGAAAACCGCCAAACTGACCAAAAACCAGCCCAAATTTTGTCAACCCGCCCAAGCCAATATTTACCCGCACAATCAAATTCAAAACCGCCCACTGCCCAATCTGGCAACACTGCGTGTGTGTGTGTATGTGTGTGAGAGAGAGTTTGTTTGCCTCTCTTTCCAAATGAATCATTAATTGTCATTCCAGCTCCGTGGAACTTTGACCAATGAGAGGACAGTTTACTCGCACGTGACAATTTTGGTCCATTTAGAAACTTTGCCGTGTGAAAGCAAACTGCACCAAGAATAAAAAGCAACATTGTAATAATTTTAATCCCTGTTTCGGAATAAAGCAATCGATCTACAGGTGTGAAAACACCCTTAAAGGGATAGTTCACTTTGAAATTAAAATTTGGTATCTTATCAGCTTACCCCAAGGGCATCCAAGATGTAGGTGTCTTTTTTTC
Organism: Schizothorax lantsangensis; assembly: GCA_027422415.1. NCBI lineage: Eukaryota > Metazoa > Chordata > Actinopteri > Cypriniformes > Cyprinidae > Schizothorax > Schizothorax lantsangensis. The sequence goes on from JAPDDO010000309.1 coordinate 48,984, forward strand.
TTCAGTAGATCCAATTTTGATATTTTTAGGTCAAACTGTTCTAGTCTGTCAGTCATATAATGGCAGGTATAGGTCACTGTCTCTATAAGAGGGAAAAAGAACATGCACAGAGAAATCCAGACAGGTGTGTTTGATCAGGGTTGGAACTGAACTCTGCAGGAAGGTAGATCTCCAGGAACAGGGTTGGGCACCCCTGCCCTAGTGGGTGAAGTAGGGTGGCCATATGTGCCATTTATACGGGACACATCCTGGCCAGGATTTTTATATTGCCTAAAACATCCAAAGTAGTTTGACCAATAACATGCAGATATTGTACATAATCGACCAATCGTGGCACGTGAGAAGGAGAAATCTACAGAGAACGATCAAAGCGATGCAAATACGTGTGCGTGTTTCTTCGTTCGACTTGAAGCATCGTTGCGCACCTATCATTGTATGACACCAAAGTACCGCGAGAGCGATTCGAAAGCATAAGGAGCCGTCTGCTCTACTCTCTATAGCTCTTGTGAATGTCATATAATGATCGATTGGCAAAAACAGCCAAAACCTGGATATTTTAGGCAATATAGAAATCCTGTCAAGGACGCGTCCTGTAAAAATGGCCTGTATGGTCCACCCTACCTAGAAGGAGTGCATGCACTATTTAAATACAAAATAGCCAACTTCCGTTGGGTGAAGCTAATAACTGTAATGTTTAAAGTTGTCCGGCTTGATAAGAACAGCATACATACAGAGTTTGGTGACTAATACTGACCTCAGTACTTCAATCAAAAGGATCCCCGCTTAACATCTATGTATTAGACTTTTCCTACACCTAATGGCTGACAACTCTGATGTGCATGTAGAATTTCATGTAATAATCCCCTAAATGAAAGGTCCACTGAAGTTCCTTGAAACACGCACCATTATTCTATGCGCTGACATCAGTTTAACTGAAACAGGAAGACACGGCGGGACATAGCAACCCCACCCCCTTTTTCAATAGCCAATAGCGTTTGTTTATATCACGACTTGGGCTAGAGCAGGGGTGTCAAACTCAGTTCCTGGAGGGCCACAGCCCTGCAGAGTTTTGTTTCAACCCTGCTCCAACACAAAGCATGTCGTTTTCAAATAAGCCTGAAGGACTTGATTAGCTGGATCAGGTGTGTTTAATTAGGGTTGCATCTAAACTCTGCAGGGCTCCGGCCCTCCAGGAACTGAGTTTGACACCCCTGGGCTAGAGCCATTGAGTTCAGTAAAGCACTGATCTATAATATATAGATCAGTGCGGTAAATGACAGCTACAATCTTTTACATCACATCACCTCATAACCTAGTAATCCTCGGACTACCTTGGTTACGTCAACATAACCCACTCATCTCCTGGAAGGAGGGTCGGATCAGTCAATGGGACTCCTCTTGCCAAACAGAGTATCTCACTGACAGCTCATCAATCCTCGTTCAGACTGTAACTCTAAGGGATGTGCCGGTTCTCCCTCCTAACCTTCCCTCTAAATACTCCAACCTTGCTGAGGCTTTCAGTAAGTACAGGGCACTGGAACTACCTCCTAATTGCTCCAGTGATTGCTTCATCGAACTATTACCAGGTGCAGCACCGCCTAAAGGCCGTATCTTTCCTAGATCTTAACTTGAGTCTAACGCCATGAAGAACTACATCAATGAGGAGATTTCAAAGGGATTTATCAGACCATCCACATCACCTGCCTCAACTGGGTTTTTCTTCATTAAGAAAAAGGATGGCGGTCTGCGTCCCTGCATCGATTACCGGGGCTTTAATGACATCACAGTGAAGTTCCGATATCAACTGCTTCTGGTACCAGCGGAAAGTACTTTACCAAGTTAGACCTTCACAATGCCTATAATCTCATTCGCATCAGGGAGGGAGATGAGTGGAAGACGGCCTTTTCTACCAGCACTGGGCACTATGAATATTTGGTTATGCCCTTCGGGCTTGCCAACAGTCCGTCAGTGTTTCAATCCGTCAGTGTTTCAATCCTTCATCAACGACATCTTTTGGGACATGCTAGACCGCTGGGTAATAGTTTACATCGATGACATCATTATCTATTCTGACACATATGAGGAGCATGTGCAACATGTGAGGACAGTGTTACAATTACATTTAGTCATTTGGCAGATGCTTTTATCCAAAGCGACTTACAATTGGGGAATACATAAAGCGATTCATCTTGAAGAGGCAATCAGACAGAGGAAGTGCTCATAACACCAAGTCTCAGTCATTGTTCAAATAAGTACAAGCTAGAAAGGGAAGAAGAGAAAGATAAAGGGAAAGATTAAGTTATTCTTTTTTTTATGTTTAGGATGAAGTCAAGTTGTGCCGAAAGAGATGAGTTTTCAGTTGTTGTTTGAAGATTGACAGGGATCCAGCATTCCGGATAGGGGTGGGAAGATTATTCCATCAGCCAGGAATGGTGAACGAGAATGTTCTGGAAAGTGATTTTGAGCCTCTCTGTGATGGTACCACAAGGCGTCGCTCACTAGCAGATCTCGGACTTCTGGAGGGGATGTAGATTCGTAATAGTGAGTGGAAGTAGGAGGGTGCTGAGCCTGTGGTCGTTCTGTATGCAAGCATCGGTGTCTTGAACTTGATGCGAGCTGCCACTGGTAGCCAGTGCAAGGAGATGAAGAGAGGTGTAACATCGGCTCTTTTGGGCTCGTTGAAGACCAGTCGTGCCGCTGCATTCTGAATCATTTGTAGAGGTTTGATTGTGTTTGATGGAAGTCCAGCCAGAAGAGCATTGCAGTAGTCCAGCCTAGAAATGACAAGGACCTGGACAAGAAGTTGTGCAGCATGCTCTGTCAGAAAGGGCCTGATCTTTCTGATGTTGTGTAGTGCAAACCTGCAAGATCGAGCAGTCTTTGCAATGTGCTCTTTGAAGGTCAGCTGGTCATCAAAGATTACACCAAGATTTCTGACCGAAGTTGATGGGTTAATTATTGGTGAGCCTAACTGAATCGTGAAGTCATGCTGTAGAGTCGGAGTGGCAGGGAAGACAAGAAGCTCAGTCTTTGCCAGGTTGAGCTGTAGGTGAAGTTCTTTCATCCATGCCGAGATGTCCGCCAGGCAGCCTGAGATCCGTGCAGCTACCGTTGGATCATCGGGTTGAAAAAATAAATAGAGCTGTGTGTCATCGGCGTAGCAATGATTGGAGAAGCCATGTGCCTGTATGATGGGACCCAGTGATGTAGTGTATGTGGAGAAGAGGAGAGGTCCAAGAACCGATCCCTGAGGAACCCCAGTGACCAGTTGATGTGCTTTGGATACCTCCCCACCCCAGGCCACCCTGAAGGACCTACCGGTGAGATAGGATTCAAACCAGCGAAGTGGAATCCCAGTGATGCCCAGCGATGAGAGGGTGGACAGGAGGATCTGATGATTGACAGTGTCAAAAGCAGCAGAAAGATCCAGCAGAATGAGGACTGATGATTTGGAATCGGCCTTTGCGACTCGCAGGGCTTCAGTGACTGAGAGTAGCGCAGTCTCTGTTGAATGGCCACTCCTGAAACCTGACTGTTTAGCATCCAGTTTGTTGTACTGTGAAAGAAACAGTGAGAGCTGGTTGAAGACAACTCATTCGAGTGTTTTCGCTACGAATGGAAGGAGAGAGACAGGTCTGTAGTTTTCTAAAAGAGAAGTGTTTAATGTAGGTTTTTTGAGCAGTGGGGTTACCCGGGCCTGCTTGAACGCTGTGGGGAAGATGCCAGTGTGGAGAGATGTGTTGATAATGTGTGTGAGTGCCGGTAAGAGTGTGGGAGAGATTGCTTGGAGAAGGTGAGGGGATTGGGTCAAGAGGACATGTTGTAGGATGGCTGGAGAGGAGAAGTTTGGATACTTCCGCCTCGGTGAGGGGACAGAAGGAGAAGATGGGAATTTGAGCAGTGGATGTGGTTGGTTGGAGGTCCTGTGTGTGTGGAGTTGAGAACTGGTTACCGATTGTTCTAGTTTTGTCGGTGAAAAAAGTGGCAAAGTCGTCAGCTGTTATAGAAGTGGTGGGCGGTGGTGGAGGGGGACAGAGGAGAGAATTAAATGTTCTGAAGAGATCACGCATGTCTGGAGCGCTGTTGATCTTGTTGTGGAAGTGTGAGGATTTGGCAGTGTGGACTTCAGTAGAGAAAGACGAAAGCAAAGACTGATACCTAGTCAGGTCCGACGGATCGTTTGATTTGCGTCATTTTCTCTCTGCCGCTCTGAGTTTGGTCCGATGCTCACGAAGAACATCGAGTTGATGTGCTTTGGATACCTACCCTCCCCAGGCCACCCTGAAAGACCTACCAGTGAGATAGGATTCAAACCAGCGAAGTGGAATCCTAGTGATGCCCAGTGATGAGAGGGTGGACAGGAGGATCTGATGATTGACCGTGTCAAAAGCAGCAGAAAGATCCAGCAGAATGAGGACTGATGATTTGGAATCGGCCTTTGCAATTCGCAGGGCTTCAGTGACAGTAGCACAGTCTCTGTTGAATGGCCACTCCTGAAACCTGACTGTTTAGCATCCAGTTTGTTGTACTGTGAAAGAAGCAATGAGAGCTGGTTGAAGACAACTTGTTCAAGTGTTTTCGCTACGAATGGAAGGAGAGAGACAGGTCTGTAGTTTTCTAAAAGAGAAGTGTTTAATGTAGGTTTTTTGAGCAGTGGGGTTACCCGAGCCTGCTTGAACGCTGTGGGGAAGATGCCTGTGAGGAGAGATGTGTTGATAATGTGTGTGAGTGCCGTGTTACAGTGTTACAACCACAAGTTGTAACACTGACCATTGACCTCATTGACCACAAGTTATACGCCAAAGCGGCGAGGTGTGAATTTCAGCAGACCTCAATGTCATTCCTGAGCTACATCATCAGTCAGGAGGGAGTTGCTATGGATGAAGGAAAGGTCAAAGCTGTTCTGGACAGGCCGCAACCGGCAACCTTAAAAGAATTACAACGATTCTTGGGATTTTAGAACTTCTACCAACGTTGAATTAGAAATTTCAGTTCTGTGGCGGCTCCCCTAACTTCCATGACCAAAAGAAATTCCTCTCATCTCACACATGGACCACCACAGCTCTGGAGGCTTTCACGGAACTCAAATCATGTTTCATATCTGCTCCCATTCTCCATCATCCTGATCCTGAACTCCCGTTCATAGTCGAGGTGGACGCCTCAAATACTGGCATTGGAGCCATCCTTTCACAACGACATGGTTCTCCACCCAAGCTCTACCACTTTGCCTATTTTTCCCGCAAACTCAGCTCAACTGAACAGAACTATGATGTTGGAAACCGGGAACTGTTGGCCATGAAATCAGCAATGGAGGAATGGCGTCACTGGCTAGAGGGGCCCAAACATCCCTTTGTTATTCTCACCGACCACAAGAACTTAGAGAGTATTTCACCGTCACGTATTATCCCGGTTCTAAGAACACTAAGGAACGTGCTTTGTCACGTCAACATGATGGCGTTAGCCTGAAGAAACCCTTCTCCCAGAGTCTTTAATCATGGCCCCAGTTCAGTGGGATGTTATGACAGAATTTGCTCAGGCCAACTCACAAGAACCCTCCCCTCCTGAATGCCCTCCAGACAAAACTTTCGTACTTCAGAAGGTCCATAAGAAAATTATACAGCATGTTCACTCTTCGCTCAGCTCTGGTCATCCAGGAATTGCTGCCACCTTCCATCTTCTACAGAACAACTTCTGGTGGCCAACCATGCGGGCAGACATGATAAACTTTATCCATGAATGCATCACCTGTAACACAAGCAAAGTCCCCCAGACAACTACCGTCTGCCTTTACTGCACCCATTGCCAGTTCCTCGCTGACTTTGGTCCCATCTCGCCATAGACTTTATTACTGATCTCCCCAAATCCAATGATAATACCACAATACTCAGTCATAGATCATTTGTCTAAGGCCTGCCGTTTAATTCCACTACCCACAGCTTTTGAGATGGCTGAACTTATATGCAACTTTGTATTTCACTTCTATGGCCTCCCTGAAAATATTGTGTCGGATCGAGGTCCCCAATTTACCTCTAGAGTATGGTCAGCGTTCTTTCAAAAGCTCAATGTCAACATCAGTCTCACTTCAAGATATCACCCCCAATCCAATGGTCAAACAGAGCGTCTCAATCAAGAAATCACCCGGTTCCTTAGAGCCTACTGCCAACAGAACCAAACAGACTGGAGTCGATATCTCATGTGGGCTGAATAACTTCAAAAACCATCCAGTGGGCTAACTCCCTTCCAATGTGTGCTGGGCTTCCAACCACCTCTATTTCCATGGCCAAGAGAACCCACCGAGGTACCATCTATCAACAACTGGCTTCAAAGTAGTGAAGACATTTGGAATCAGGCTCACACCCACTGGCTACATGCTGTTAGGGGACAAAAGTTGCAAGCTGATCAACACCCAATCCAGAATATACTCCAGGTCAATGGGTCTGGTTATCCACCCGAGATCTATGCCTCAGACTTTCATGCAAGAAACTCAGTCCCAGGTATGTGGGTCCTTTCCAGATTGTTAAACAAATTGCACCAGTTTCTTATCATTTGGCATTACATTCTAATTATCGTATTTCTCCTATGTTTTATGTTCCACTTCTCAAACCCACTGGTGGTCCGAGAGCGGAGGAGCAGGCCAGTGACCGGGGCCCCCCACCCATCTTAGTGGACCAGGTTCGAGGTTCGAGTACCAGGTTCGAGACCTACTTGACTCCAGGGAAGGCTCCTCCAGTATCTGGTGGATTGGGAGGGGTATGGACCGGAGGAGCGATCCAGGGTTAATGCAGAGGACACCCTCGACCCCTCATTCGTGACTGAGTTCCATATGACACACCCGGATAAACTGGCCCCTCGACCTCGTGGAAGACCACGGCGTCTTCTGCCTCCTCGCGTCAGGAGCCACTCACGGGGGGGCCCTGTCACAAACGAGGCTCCCGTGGTTAGTCTTGCTCACCACCAGAGGGATCCCTCTCCTGAATATTAACCTCCTTTTTGGACTACAATTCCCACTCCCGTACCTGGTACTGATTATGCTTGTACCTGACCTGCATCAGGTGGCTACTTAACCCTTTCACACGTGAGTTTAAAATATTCTATCTGAGCCCCCAGCGTGAGTTTTTTCAGGCCACCGTTATTTTAGATTGTTTAGCATTATTGTTTCCATGGCGACGCGTCATGCTTGTCATGTGACACACCGCAGCCATAATAGCGCTGTATGACACATGGATCGCTTTTATATCGTTTTTCCTTTTTTTATTAGTAATATTCACAAACATACTCACTATATTATGAAATATCTGACATTCCGATTCTGAAATATGTGCAAGTAAATGTATTTGGTAGTTTAAACACTTTTATAATGACCATGTTAATTGATCTATACCGGGTGATGGGCGCCGCCATGTTTGTTTGCGCTGAATCCGAGCTGTGGGATTAACAACACGTAAATTCATCCTCTCCTCCCGAAACACGTTAAAGTAAATCTCCGGTAAACTGGGAGAAGAGCAGAGTAAACTTTAAAGTTATTTACATAAGCTGTATATGATATCAATAAAACATGTCGTCAGATTATGTTTGTAAGGATCATTATTGGTGCTTTCATAGATATCAGTGCATATTTTACAAACTATAAATGTATGGTTTTGCTAGCACTTATGTGTATTTAACTGTCTGAAACCTAAAATAAGCATTATATGATTGAAAACACTGAATATTTGTGATAATGACAAGCGCTCAGCGCGTGCGATCTGGCTCCGCGCCAGTCAACGCGCGAAAGCAGATTTGAATTCAGCAGTTGATGACGTGACGCACTGAATGTTCTAATCACACCGGTGTGATCGTACGCTTCAGGGACCGGCCAAGACTGATCACACCGGTGTGATCGTACGCGTTAAAGGGTTAAGCCGCCCTCAGACTGTTCCTGGTTGCGAAATCTTGTTTTGCCTAGGTCAGGGGTAGGCAAGTTTGGTCCTGGAGAGCCGCAGTCCTGCAGAGTTCCGCTCCAACTCTACGTAATCAAACACAACTGAACAAGCTAATCAATGTCTTCAGGATTATTAAGGCTACAGGCAGATGAGATTTTTTTCAGGGTTGGAGCTGAACTCTGCAGGACTGCGGCTCTCCAGGACCGAACTTCCCTACCCCTGGCCTAGGGGAACATTTCTGAGTGTTTCTTCCTGTGTTTTTCTCTGCCCGTGGATTACTCTGGACTGTTAGATCCCGTTTTGATTCTTTGCTGCCAGCCCCTGGACTAATTGCTTTCGTTTATTGTTTATTGAATTTTAGCTGCCAGCCCTGACCTTATGCCTGTTGTTGGATTATGATTTGCCTTGCCCATATTGTTGTGTTTGCTGGTGATTGACCCTGCCTGTACGACCACGATTATAATAAAGCTGCAAATGGAGCCTCACTCTGCTGACGCACCTTTACAGAAGACACACACTTCAAGATTTGTCGATTCCAAAAAAAAAAGTCTGAAACATGCTACTTTCTAGGTTTGTTTATTTTTCATTACATGTAAAGTAAAACATTTCAAAATCAGTATCTCAAAATATTAGAATATTTACATTTGAGTTTCAATAAATGACCATCCCTACAGTATAAATTCCGGGTATCTCTTGTTCTTTGAAACCACAATAATGGGGAAGACTGCAGACTTGGCAATGGTCCAGAAGACGAACATTGACGCCCTCCATAAAGAGAATAAGTCACAGAGGGTCATTACTGAAAGGTGTGGCTGTTTACAGAGTGCTGTATCAAAGCATATTAAATGCAAAGTTGACTGGAAGGAAGAATTTGGGTAGGAAAAGGTGCACAAGCAACAGGGATGACCGCAAGATTGAGAATACAGTCAAGCAAAGCTGATTCAAACACTTAGGAGAGCTTCACAAGGAGTGGACTGAAGCTGGAGTCAGTGCATCAAGAGTCACCACGCTCAGACGTCTTCAGGAAAAGGGCTACCAAGCCACTTCTGAACCAGAGACAACGTCAGAAGCATCTTATAAGATTAAGATTATTTTTTATTTGTCACATACATGATTACATAGAGAGTATATAACCAGCAGTGAAATGTATTCTCTGCATTTAACCCATCCTAAGTGAACACACACCCGGAGCAGTGGGCAGCCATGTTACAGCGCCCGGGGAGCAGTTGGGGGTTCGGTGCCTTGCTCAAGGACACCTCAGTCGTGGTATTGAAGGAGGATACTCCCCCCACCAACAATCCCTGCTGGACCTGAGATTCGAACCCACAACCTTCCGCTTACAAGTCCGACTCGCTATCCATTAGGCCACGACTGCCCCTAATCTGGGCTGTGGAGAAAAATAACTGGACTGTTGCTCAGTGGTCCAAAGTCCTCTTTTCAGATGAAAGTAAATTTAGCATTTCATTTGGAAATCAAGGTCCCAGAGTCTGGAGGAAGTGTGGAGAGGCACAGAATCCATGTTGCTTGAAGTCCAGTGTGAAGTTTCCACAGTCAGTGATGATTTGGGCTGCCATGTCATCTGCTGGTGTTGGTCCACTGTGTTTTCTGAAGTCCACAGTCAACGCAGCCATCTACCAGGAAATTTTAGAGCACTTCATGCTTCCTTCTGCTGTCAAGCTTTATGGAGATGCTGATTTCATTTTCCAGCAGGACTTGGCACCTGCCCACACTGCCAAAGGTACCAAAAGCTGGTTCAATGACCATGGTGTTACTGTGCTTGATTGGCCAGCAAACTCGCCTGACCTGAACCCCATAGAGAATCTATGGGGTATTGTCAAGAGGAAGATGAGAGACACCAGACCCAACAATGCAGATGACCTGAAGGACACTGTCAAAGAAACCTGGGCTTCCATACCACCTCAACAGTGCCACAAACTGATCACTTCCATGCCACGCCGAATTGAGGCAGTAATTAAAGCAAAAGGAGCCCCTACCAAGTATTGAGTACATATACAGTAAATGAACATACTTTCCAGAAGGCCAACAATTCACTAAAAATGCTTTTTTTATTGGTCTTATGAAGTATTCTAATTTGTTGAGATAGTGAATTGGTGGGTTTTTGTTAAATGTGAGCCTAAATCATCACAATTAAAAGAACCAAAGACTTAAACTACTTCAGTCTGTGTGCATTGAATTTATTTAATAAACGAGTTTCACAATTTGAGTTGAATTACTGAAATAAATGAACTTTTCCACGATATTCTCATTTATTGAGATGCACCTGTAGTGGCTATTTATATTTTTTATATTTTTATACCATCATATGTTTCCAGATGTCACCAAAGTTACCAAATTTGTAGGTTTTGGCTGTCTGAACTTAATGCAATGATTTTTTTTTTTTTTACTGAAGTAAAATAAATATTAAATATAACAAAAAATATATATATTTTACATAAAAATATGGTACTTTTAGAGGTAAATAAAAAAATAAATAAAAGAACAAACTGCATAAATTGATAGTTTTTATTTTATCGAAGATAGTGATATGACATTTGTTTAAAAAAAATTGGGATCCCACCTGAGACCTTCGTGCCCAAATTTGTCCATGAAGGACCAATTAAGGGCTGCTATATGAAGGATGCTTGAGGGTTAAGATGAATGAGGCAAATGAGAAAGTGTAAACACTTACAGTACAAGCTGCTTTGGACCCAGGGACTTTACATGTTGAACATTGAACTCTGTTGCCTTAAGTGGTTTACACGGAAAATCAACTTCTACAACTTCTAGGAGTGTGTTTTTGTCCCACTGCACATAAAATCCATAATTCTGTAGACCTAAAACCAGAAACCACACGTTTTGAGTATTATATTGTCTCTTGAAATACATTAAAGTGTTTGTTAACAAGAAGTTTGGGGGAAAAAAGGTACTTACTTGGTTTGTTGATAGTGTTGGTTAGTTTAACTGCAGTGCGTATTTTTTTTTTTTTCAATTAATTTTTTTTTCAAAAATCAATTGTTTTTTAGTAGCAAATATGACACAGTGCTGGTAGTGTTCTCGGTCTGTTTATAATGTGGCGTTAAAGTACTTGTTTTTTGCAGAAAGCTTAATTGGTGTGACTTCATGGATATAACCAAACAGGCTTTCTTTTGTCCCCACTTGGTTTTGAGCCATTTTGACATGTTTTGTAGTACTTTTAGGATTAAGTACATTGTAAACCTGATTGTCTTTGACAATTTATACTTTGTAAAACTGATTTGTCAATTATTGTAATTAGTAGATAATTAGTAATTAGCAGACAACTAAAAAGCTAACGACTAATTGTGTGTTGAAGGTACCATGTGGAGTTAATTTACACTAAACTGAGAAGTTCAATATTTTACCTTCAGTGAAATGGATTTTTCACGATTACATTTTTAAACTTTGTCTTAATACTATGTATATATTATTATACTATATTTATATATTTTATGTTTATGTACTATTAGTTTTTAAAAATACAGATGTTAAACCAAATTAGTTTTGTATTGGTAATGCAAATATAAATATAAAATAGTTGTTTTATTTTTTTTTTATTTTGTGTAAAACCACATACAAAACATATATTATGATCATCATGTGTATATTTATGTTTGTTTTAAATGTAGATTATTTGTCTTTATTTCTTGTGTACAGAACTCATAATGAGGAAGTGTAGAAGACATCATCATCCAGAACGACAGGAGTTATGATCACATAATATGTTTAACAGGTTTAGAGGGAATGAGCACCCAGAAAGAAAAAAAAGACATAGTGCACTGCATTCTGATTGTACTGCATAAGATTACATAATATTGCTAAGGCCTGGGACACACTAGATGATTTTCAAATCTTAACCGATTTTAAAACTGTAGGAGACCACAGACATAATCACATTTTCAACCGAATTTTTAGCAATATACTACTCTGAACACACACACTAGAGGATTTGACCGGACCACGAGACCAAACACTTGTTGATTGTAGGAACGATTTCACAGTGATACGAGATCTCACAGAGACTTGCAAGATCAGACGTGACTTGGGAAGAATAACAAACGGAAGACAATCAACCTTGTTAGCTGGCTCTCTTGGAGTATATTCCGTTCCCTTTCATAGGCTCACTTCAATGCTGCAATGACGTCATCGCTATGGGAACACCTCCGGTGTGACAAATGTCTGAAGCCCTTATACCATCACGCCAATTTCACTGGCCAAATAGCGCTTAGCACCGCCCCTCGCGTACGCTATATCAGCGTGCTGAGCGCTATTTCATCAGATTTCATTTTCTTCAGGAAGCGAATCATCTGTTGCCCATAGGAAAGCATTCTTTTCGTCGTGTTCTCAGCTATTTTTCATAAAGAGCAGTTTACTCCTCTTCAGCGGACACGATGAGCTACAGGAGATGCATCGAGCCGTGTGAGAGGTTTATCGCAGGAGGAGACACTCACGACAGGTGCGTGCTATGTTTGGGCTTTAAACATGCTCAGGCTGCGCTTAACGGCAGATTGTCACTGTGATTGCCTGCGGCTAAAGGTATTGCGCTCAAGGTTCGTGGCCTTCACTAAGAAGGGAGCCCTAGTGTCTAACCCCCGCCATTCCGTTACTGTGGTTGCTGAGGCGCCACACGAGACAATCGCTTGGGGCGACGCGTGCAAACCGGAGCTTATGGAGGGCGAGACAACAGTTTTCTCCTTTCTTCTCGCTCTCTCCGGGCTACACTACATAGACCCGGTTGTCTTTGTCAGTGATGAGTTGCGGCCTACCCCCAAATCTTGTGATTCAATATCTTTTGGTTGTGGGCCGTATGACGAAGACATGCTGTCTACAGCGGCATTCCGATTCTGAGGAAATAGTCAGTGATTTGTGCAATTATCTCCCTCCAAGTGGACAGGAGAAACGTACTTCCCCATTTTACAGTGAGCTGTTAGATGTTGTTAAGCGCGCTGTAGACAAGCTCGGGTTAGATTGGGACAGCGAGCCGGCGCAAAATCAGGCCCAGTCGAAACTGGATGACCGATTTTTAACTAGCCACACTCCATTCCAGCCCCGTAGGCCTCTCCCCTTCTTCCAAGACCTCCACCAAGAGGTTTTGAGGTCTTGGAAACAACCGTTCTTGGCGTGGATTACTAATCCTGCTGCCGCTGATTTCGCCCCACTGTTTCTAAAATCGGAACACGGTTATGCGTCGATGCCGGCCTTTGAAGAGACTCTAGTGGCACATCTCGTGCCAAATTCAGCTCCATCCTGGAAGTCTCGCCCCCTTTTGCTGTCCAAGCCTTGTAGAGTTACTTCCGCTTTAGTCGGAAAATCTCACATGGCCGCTGGACAGGCCGCAGCTACGCTTCATTCCATTGGTGTACTTCAGGCTTATCAAGCTGACGTACTTAAAGAGCTGGATGAGGATGAAGGCCTGACGCCAGAGGCGGTTAAAGCGCTCAGACGAGCTACGGATTTGGCGCTTAGACCTACCAAGCATACTGTCCGACAGTGACCACAGTCTCCACCAACTACACTCACCAGATCCCAATCCCCTGATTATTGATTACTGCCACCTGACAGCACTAATCAACAGCACTATATCCCTGCACTCCTCCCGTTCACTCACTGTCTGGTCTCAAACATTCCATGTTGACTTACCTGACCCACTTACCTTTTGTTTACTTACCAGTTGCTCCAGTGTTCCTATCCCCGTTCTCCACTGCTCCTGTGCTCCACGCTCCGCTGTTCCCTTTGGATCCCCTGGAAAAGGAAAAGAACATTACTTCTCAGATAAGCCCCCAGAGACTTTCCCATTCCCCGCCTGCTCACCTGGACATTCTGCTCATCTCATTCCCCTCTGCTGCTACTCAATAAACCTGTTGTTTTTATTGCACTTACCTCTGTGTCCTGTGTCTATCTGCTGACACATACAGCTCGGGTAGTGGGCAGGTCCATGGCGGGTATGGTGTCAGTTGAGCGCCACCTTTGGCTCACTCTCACTGATATAAAAGAGAAGGATAAGACTTTTCTTTTGGATGCTCCCATTTTTAATGACAGTCTGTTCAGGGATTCGGTTACTACCATCGTGGAGAAGTTTCGTGCAGTGAAACAGCAATCTGCCGCCTTTCGCCAGCTCATTCCACGCAGGTCCAGGGAGACTGAGCGTCAACCACCATTGGTTTGTTCACGCTCGTCCTCTTCACAGCGCCCTCGAGAAGTCCAGCGATGTGAGCCTTTGCCTATGACACCCCCTCATAAGGATTGGGGTACAAGGTCTCACCCACCGGCTCACCCACGTCAACGCAAATGGATAGACCTGAGTTTGACGACCAAGGCCTCTTGTTCTCAGGCTCCTAGTAGAAGTTCCTGATTCCCCTGCTCATCTCCAGAGGCCAGGCCCTCCTCTGGAGCGCTTGGACGAACCGCACAAGCGTATTCGCCACTCTCATTGTAGCCTCTCAGCTCAGATCTTAACTGTCCCACAGCATATTGCGCCTCGGGCGGTTTTACAACCCCAAATCAGAAAAAGTTGGGACAGTATGGAAAACGCAAATAAAAAAAAGTAGTGATTTCTAAATTTACTTTGACTTGTATTTCATTGCAGACAATATGAACACAAAATATTTCATGTTTTGTCTGGTCAACTTCATGTCATTTGTAAATATACATCATTTCCTGTCATTCAGACCTGCAACACATTCCAAAAAAAAGTTGGGACAGTAAAGCATTTACCACTTTGTAATGTTGCCATTCGTTTTTACAACACTTAAAAGACGTTTAGGGACTGAAGACACCAAGCGATGAAGTGTTTCAGGTGTAATTTTGTCCCATTCTTCCTGCAAACAAGTCTTAAGGTGGGCAACAGTACGGGGTCTTCGTTGTCGCATTTTGCGCTTCAAAATGTGCCACACATTCTCTATTGGAGACAGGTCGGGACTGCAGGCAGGCCAGTCAAGTACCCGCATCGTCTTGTTTTGCATCGTCTTGTTGAAATATGCATGGACGTCCCTGGAAAAGATGTCTTCTTGAAGGCAGCATATTGTGCTCCAAAATCTCTATGTACTTTTCAGCATTAATGGTGCCATCACAGAAGTGCAAGTTATCTTTTCCAAGGGCACTGACACAACCCCATACCATGACAGACCCTGGCTTTTGGACTTGTTGCTGGTAACAGTCTGGATGATCCTTTTCTTCTTTGGTCCGGAGCACACGGCGTCCATTCCTCCCAAAAAATACCTGAAATACTGATTCATCTGACCACAGTACACGTTTCCACTGTGTGATGGTCCATCCCAGATGCCTCCGAGCCCAGAGAAGTTGACGGCGCTTCTGGACACTGTTAACATAGGGCTTCCTTTTGGCACAGTACAGTTTTAACTGGCATTTGTGGATGTAACTACGTATTGTGGTACTTGACAAAGGTTTGCCAAAGTAGTCCTGAGCCCATGTGGTGATATCGCTTATAGATGAATGACGATTCTTGATGCAGTGCCGCCTGAGGGATCGGCGATCATGATTGTTCAGCTTAGGCTTGCGCCCTTGTCCTTTACGCACTGAAATTCCTCCAGATTCCTTGAACCTTTTAATTATGTTATGCACTGTTGAAGGTGAAATATCCAAATCTCTTCCTATCTTTCTTTGAGGAACATTGTTTTTAAACATTTCAATAATTTTCCTCGGCCCATCTTTGCTCCTAAAGGACTAGACCTTTCTTGGATGCTGCTTTTGTACCAAATCATAATTACAATCACCTGTTGACATCAACTGTTTCAAATCACATCATTATTTAACCAATTTACCTCATTACTAGCCCTAAATTGCTCCTGTCCCAACTTTTTTTGGAATGTGTTGCAGGTCTGAATGACAGGAAAGGATGTATATTTACAAATGACATGAAGTTGACCAGACAAAACATGAAATATGTTGTGTTCATATTGTCTGCAATGAAATACAAGTCAAAGTACATTTAGAAATCACTACTTTCTTTTTTTATTTGCGTTTTCCATACTGTCCCAACTTTTTCTGATTTGGGGTTGTACAATAAATGGCATATTTAGAAATAGGTTTATGTACTTTCCTGTGTTGGCAAAGGTTTATAAATGATTTACGTTACAAATCTAGTGAGATAATGCACACTGTTTTCCCAGATGAACGTTAAGCAATTCAAATTCACAGCATATGCAGAGGAAGAGTTTAGCACCTTTCACACATACAGTCTTTACTGGTAAATTACCGGTAAGTTACCATTAAGAGATCATGTGTGACCTTTTCAAAAATCCCGGTAAATTTGTTCTGGCAATCATATCGTTCTTATGGAGATGACATGATTACTCTTGAGCTGTTTACAAAGCTCTGCTGCTTTTTAATTTGTTTTTCTATCTAAATATGCACTAGATGGACATCTTTGACCGTTGAGCCTCGCAGCTTTTTTAATGTATCGCGCTTCTCCATTCATCGGGGCTGCGACTCTGCAATTGGATACTATTATGCACGTCTCGTGTTTATAAGAGCAAATAATTCTGATTGGCTAGTAATGTTAGTTTGGTTGAGAGTGAAAGCTGTGCTCCTCTCATACCATTGGTAGGCGAACTCATGGACTCGAAAGTGATATCAACAAGTTTTTTTTAAATGTAGGATTATTTTTTTTCTGCAGCCAAATGCTGGTGCCAGAGAACTTTAAACCCTGAAATTATATTGTTTAAATTGTAACTGCCTTTGGAATAAATGTGAAATGCTTAGGGTTAGATGAGATTCATACTTTGCTTTAATAACTACGTTAACTACGTTTACATGGACATCAATACTCCGATTTTAATCTGATTAATACAATACTCTGATTAAGAATCTACCATGTAAACAGATTTTTGATTATCTTAATCCGGCTAAAATCATAATCGAAGTAAACACAAATTGAATCAAGACATGTGGAGTATTCCTATTTTAGTCGCATTATTGAGGTGCAGTACAGACATGTACCTTAATCAAACTATTACCGTCGTGTAGGACATTTCGCCACATTTTGCGACAGGACACACACACAGCAGTGGTTAACGTGTTTGATGGCAAATAAAAGAGCTTCAACACCGCCGTCATCTGTATGCACGTACAAATAATTAACTGCACTTGAAGCTTTCATAAAATTAAAAATGAAACACCCAAAACGGTATATGGCATCATAACGAAGACGAACTATATGTTTATACATGAATTCTGGAGGGGACGTCAGATGGCGTTGCGTGGTGACGTAATGACGCATGCCATTAATCGATCTATGTACTATAACATGTAAAACGTGAACATGAAAGGATTATTCTAAAAGCAACTCATGCAAACACCTTAATCATAATATTGTCTTAAGGTAAATAATTAGATTACTGATGTCCATGTAAACATATAAAATAGACTAACAGAAAAAGAAAATCAATTTCTAAGTAATGTTTATTTAACCAAGAAAATGTGACTGGGACATACATTTACATTTGATTAAAAAAAAAAAAAAATACTTTTGAGGACTTTGCCTCCTCGTTTCAGAATACCACTTCACACCACTGGTAGAAAGTTTTTTTTTATGTCTGAAACTCTTTCTACACTGTTGGCAGGTAAAAATCTTCCCTCAAGTGTGAGCTCTCATGTGAGTCTTGAGGTTTGCTTTTTTAATGAAAATCTTTCCACAGTCATAACACATAAAAGGCTCATGTCCAATGTGAGTCATTATGTGCCTCTTAAGGTGATTCCTGTCTGTGAAACTCGTTCCACACTGATGGCATATAAAACAGCTCTCTCTTAAGTGGATCTTCATGTGCTTATTAAGGCTTTCTTTATATGGGAAACATTTTCCACACTGATCACATGTGAAAGGTTTCTCTCCAGTGTGAACTCTCATGTGAATCTTGAGTTTTCCTTTTTGATTCAAGGTTTTTCCACACAGTTTGCAGGTGTAAGGCTTCTCTCCCGTGTGAATTCTCATATGACTATAAAAGGTTGTTTTATGTGGGAAACGTTTTCCACATTGACCACATACAAATGGCTTCTCTCCAGTGTGAATTCTCATGTGACTCTTAAGACTATCAATTCGTGAGAAGCTCTTTCCACATTGTTGGCAGGTGTAAGGCTTCTCTCCAGTGTGAATTCTCATGTGGACTTTAAAGTTTCCGTTTTTTCTAAAACTCTTTCCACAATGTTGGCAGATGAAGTGACTTGTAGTTCCAGTCTTCTGAGCTATTTTTTGAGAGGAAATCTTTTCAGTCTGTAAACAACTAAAATATTTTTCTCCAGTTCTGAAATCATGTTTAATATCGTTCTCTTCCCTTTCATTCAGATCTCGACTCTCCTCCTTCACTCTCTTCAGGTCTAAGTCGAAAAGACAAATACATGATAACCCTAGTTTAATGGCATAAGACAAAAGACATCAAAACATTGACATTTAAAGCATCAAAACCAACAATACAGTTCTAAGCAGAGAGATAACAGAGATAATGGGCTAAAGCATTACAGTGCCATTGTCACATTGTGGGGTTGTGGGTGTGGATTTCATTCAGCCTCCTTGACCATCATACAGCTCAACTTTCATTCCCAATTTTCACCATAAATTGACCAACAACCAAAAACAATCATCTTCAATTATTTATAGGTAATATTGACCTCCGAATGGCTGACAACTCTGATTTGTGTGCTGAATTCATGAAATTTTACATTTAAGCATTTAACAGACATTTTTAGGCATTCTCTTGGTTAGCCTGATGATTATATTAGCATTTGTGCACAAGCATTAGAACAGTTTAGGTCCTTTCTATCTGACTGCTACCACTTGTGTTTCATGAGATGTCTCTTCATTTATATAAAGTATGGAGTGTGCCACAAGGCTCTGTATTAGGTCCTCTGCTTTTCTCCTTGTATACGTTTCCCCTGAGGGACATTTTCACTCTTATGCCGGTGATACTTAGTTTTATATTTCCTCACAAACTGAAAAAACTGCACAACTATTTAGCGTGTAAAGACTGATGTTATGGCTACATCAACTAATCAATAAAATCAACCAAAAAAATAAAGGAGCAAAGGAAGCAAAGTTTCCTTACTTTAGCAAAGGAAAACCAGTCTCCTCTTGGCTTATATCGGAATCCTCTTTTTTTTCTTTACAAATCCTCGTTTTGTGCTTCTAATTCATGACTGGCGTTTTGTTTTGTTCTCTCTCGGCATTCGTCACTAATCACGCAACGCCGACATCCTACGTCATCTGCCAGAACGGCTTCTGCTTTTGACAGTTAGATGAAGTGAGAGATATGCGTTTATTACATTTGAAATATGGATAATTTCTTACAAAAATGCATGGATTCTCTACAGGAAGCCTTTATTCACCCCCCGGAGCCGTGTGAGGCACGTTTTATTACAGATGCGCGCGCTTTATTTCACGTCTTCTGGACTGTTGACAAAAAGCACCCAATTATCCCCATTGTAAGGCTTGGAGGGGCCAGGACAATTTTTAATATAACTCTGATTGGATTCGTCTGAAAGAAGAAAGTCATATACACCTAGGATGCTTTGAGGGCGAGTAAAACACAGGCTAATCTTCATTTTTGGGTGAACTAACCCTTTAACCTTTCCTTCAGTTTTGATGAGAATACTCTCAAATTAAAGCTCAGAGTGTGCACCTTAAGCTCATATTCATTATATAACTGTAACTTGAATATGTTTTGGTCAGCAGCTAAAATAATAAAAATTGTGCCTGTGTCCAAATATAAATGGACCTAACTGTATATGATCTAGTCTCAGTCTGTCTGAAAAAAAAATCACGTTACTAAAGGTTCATTGAAAGTTTGTTCCTCATATTTTTGTTGTGTCTCTTAATGTGAAGATACCGCATATGTGCTGCTACATGAAGTAGAGAAGAAACACAACCTAGATCAGCTTCTGCTAATACATTTACAACAAAGTCATAACAGATGGTTTGTGCACAATTTGTGTCTTTGATTTGATTTGTTTGTCTCACAAACAGTTTGATTTTAATCTTTTATGCATTATTATAAACTTACTGGCCATGTTATCTGCTCTCTGAAGCCCTTTAAATAAAGAACAATTATAGACAGCATGCAGTAACTATAGCAAGTGTGTCAGCTGGAGAAATGTTTTATATTACTAGCAGACTGATGTTTTTTCTGCCTGGAAACAAAGTCATGTTTACAAGATACTAGTACAGTGAGCGATTTTGAGAATGAGGGGGAAAAAAAATCACTCAGACAACAAATGTAAAGTTGACTGTTCACATTTCATGGCTTACTTTGTATAAAATGTTTTGATACTGTTGCACAAGTGATAGAAATATTTTTTGAGGTTTAGTATTACACAAATTAAATGTTTAATTACTACATTCATATGATATTCTTAAAAATATCATTAATTTCTGTAGAGCTGAACATTTTAACAAGGATGAAATGACTGAGTTCAGCTTTGAGAATGAAAACTAACCTGTTTGTTCCTCAGTATCTTCTTGTTTCACTGTGAATGATTCTTCAATCATCATGTCTTCACTCTCCTCTTTAATAAACACCATCTTTATTTGTTCCTCAGTATCTTCTTGTTTTACTCTGAATGCTTCTTCAATCTTCATGTCTTCACTCTCCTCTTTAATAAACACCATCTTTATAATAGTGTGTCACGTGGATCTCAGTTGCTTCAGCAGGAGTTCTTCTGTGTGTTTGAACACTTTGTCCTGTTTAAGATTAAAGTAATTAACAGAAAAAAAAAGCAAACTGAATCTATGGGTGCGTCTCAATCAGCTCCCTAGTTCAGTAGTCAGCACACTGGTAAGAGAGTCAGTCAAAGTGATAATGGCCTTAAAATACCTGACAAAAAAACAACAAAAGCAATCAAAACTAGCACTCAAATTAATAAAGGGACACAAATTATCTAGAAGGTTCATATTTGTATTAAGATTTATGTTGGTATTTACTAAATTGTAGGTTATATTTATTAAATCCCACTTTTATGAAAATGTTTGCAGTTGATTTGTAAATTACATTATTGCATTTACACTGTTTAGAGCAGCAGGTGTCGTCAGTGTGCTGTGATTCTCGCTCTTCGAATCACTGAATCATTTTAAGAATCAATTGATTCAATTGACTCGAAAAAGTTTCGAAAAGCTCCGTTTATTTCACTACTTGCTAAATACTGAATTCGTGTTTATGATAAACTGATTCATGATATAGGGAGAGAAATTAGATGCACCGTTTGTGTTACTCATATGTGTTTGCGCTTTACCCACAGAGAATAAGCTTCATTATGTCACTAGGTAAAGCATTACAGTGTTACATTCAATAATCATTTTATTTCACATTTTTCTATACAATTATTTAAATGACTAGAATTGATTTGAACACTTTAAATGATTAAAAGCACACCTTTCTTCAGCCGAATCACAGACGCAGGAGCGCGGCGCAGCCTTATTATATTATTGTTAGAAATTGCAACAATATAAAAATAGAAATATAATACATTTATACATTTAAAAATGTAATTAAAACAATAAGTAAACAATGAATAAACAATAATATCCTGGCCAGAGGAGAACTGGCCCCCCGACTGAGCCTGGTTTCTCCCAAGGTTTTTTTCTCCATTCTGTCTCAGAGGGAGTTTTGGTTCCTTGCCGCTGTCGCCTCTGGCTTGCTCAGTTGGGGACACTTAATTTCTAGCGATTATAGTAAATTTGATTTCACAGTTACTATTTAAACAAAACTTAGCTAGACAATGACATCTCCGAATTCAATAATGAAACGCCCTTAACTGAAAATTGAGTGTTTAATCTTATTATTATACATTACTGACACTCTATCCTCCAACTTGATACTGTTAAGTGCTTTGACACAATCTGTATTGTTAAAAGCGCTATATAAATAAAGGTGACTTGACTTGACTTGACCTTATGACGTCACATCGCCACACCAAAATAAAAGTCTCGTTCGCTAAAATGGAAGGATTTTACATTGGAAAACTAATATGAACAATAAGATAAAGGATGCGTTGAAGAGATTAATTGCAGAGCTGTCAAAAGGGATATCAATACAGTAGAGCTTTATATCTAGTCTTATATGAATATAAACAACTGTGAAGTACTTAAATTCATGATAAACTACAGAGCATGTGTGATATTTCTAATCAAATATAACCTGCAGTATCTGGTCTTCAAATTGCAGGACTGGAAAGAACTTCTGAATTTTCAAACTACTAAAGAAACTGTAGATTCAAATTTGTGGTTGCAGAGATTTAACCATTGATTTATTAACTGATCCTAAATCCTTATGTATTAATCTTATTCGATCTATTCTCCCCATAATATAAAGACAATAAATCACATTTCAGCTTTATTTGGTAAAGTGGATTTCATTAAAAGTCCATGAGTGTAAAGGATTACAACAATATTGATTTTAAACAATTGATTGACAGGAACACAAATATGATGTCCCGGTTTCATTGACAGGGCTTAGACTAAGCCAGGATTAGGCCATAGTTCAATAAGGACATTTAAGTATTTTTTTATAAACGTGCTTAGAAAAAATCATTACTAGTGTGCATCTTGAGACAAAACAAAGGCACTGATATATTTTATGATCAGTCAGTGCAAGTTTCTTTCAGTTGAAACCGCTCAGACATACATTTTAGTCTAGGACTAAACTTAAGCCTTGTCTGTGAAAACAGGGAATTAAATCTGATTTATATTAACCCAGATTAAAATTGTCAGTATATAAATTGTGCTAAAATGTGACTATAATACAAACAAGTTACCTATTAAGCTCTCAGATTTCAATTATTGAAAAATTATTTACAAACATAACTTTATTCCCATAAATACCCTCTATGGAATAACAAATGCACACTGAAAACTAACAAGGATTAGTTGGAAATGAACAAGCACACACACACACACACACTCGGTTGAACTCGGAGCTCAAGCTAAGCCTCGGGTTTGAGCCTTCATTGAGGACAGCAAGCCAAGTTCGTTTATCATTAACCATCAGGACTGGATGGGCAGGCGAACTCGTGAAATTACACTTATCTTTATGCTGACTTTCTAAGGCTACGATTTAGTTAGCCTTAGAGTATGTGTTTTTATATACTCTTTTACGTATTTTTACTTTCTCTTTTTACACGATTAACGTCTGCACTATTTATCTATGACAAAAGAACACTTTTGGACATCGGACACCGCTGCACTAACCTGCTTCAGAAACACTTTACCCACGGATCCAGCGTGGCCGTTGGAGATTCTTCGGAACGCCGAGTTCAACAAAGGCCACCCGAATAATCCCAGAAGGCGAAAGAAACACCGCGGGCGACGCGCTGGAATCCGTGACAGACTGAGAAACAAAGCTCACAGCCCCCCTCTCCCCAGTATTCTGCTCGCAAATGTCCAATCCTTGGAAAATAAGATGGACGATCTTAGAGCCAGGATTAGTTTCCAACGGGACATTAGGGACTGTAAATCCTTTGTTTGTCTGAAACATGGCTCACTCCCTCGGTCCCGGACACTGCAGTAACTCCGTCTGATAACTTTGCTGTTTTACGGATGGACAGAAAAGCTGAGGCCGGAAAAATCAAGGGTGGTGTAGTGTGTTTCATGATTAACAAGAAATGGTGCGACCCCAGGAATATCTCCATTCTGTCGCGTTCCTGCTCGCCTCATCTGGAACATCTCTCCATTATTTGCCGCCCATTCTATCTACCCCGCGAGTTCTCCGCGGTCATCGCTACTGCCGTTTACATCCCTCCACAGGCAGACACGAGCTTGGCTTTGTCCAAACTCCACGAGGAGCTAAGCGGCTACATCAACAAACACCCTGACGCTGCCTCTATCATCGCTGGGGACTTTAACAAAGCCAACCTCAGGAAAGTAATGCCGAACTTTCATCAGCATGTATCCTGTCCAACCAGAGGACCGAATACACTGGATCATTGCTACACTCAGTTCAAGAATGCCTATAAAGCTCGTTCCTTGCCAGCCTTCGGTAAGTCTGATCACGCGGCCATTTTCCTCACACCGGAATATAAACAAAGGATCGTTCAGGAATCCCCGGGGGTGAGGGAAGTGACGCGCTGGTCCTCCCATTCTGAAGCTATGCTGCAGGCGTCTCTTGATGACGTCGACTAGGACATGTTCCGGGCGAGTTCAGCTGACGTCAGCGAGTTCACGGATGTAGCACTAAGCTTTGTTTACATGCTAACCGAGCAAGCCACTGAAACGGTAACAATAAGGACATTCTCAAATCAGAAACCGTGGGTGGACAGAACAATACGGGCTGCGGTTAACCAACGCACTGCCGCATACAACGCTGGTCTTCTGTCAGGAAACATGAGCGATTACAAATCATCATGTTATGCTCTCCGACGGGCAGTTAGAGCTGCTAAACTCAGATACAGAGAGAGAATTGAGTCACATTTTCAGCTCAATGACTCTAGACGCATGTGCCAGGGACTGAAAACCATCTGTTCCTCTGGAAATAACCCCTCCGCCGAGGTGAGAGCAGATCCATTGCTGGCCGAAGAGCTAAACATCTTCTACGGCCGCTTCGATCGCAACGGCGGCGCGACTCTGCAGATAAACGCGTCAGGAAGCAGCAGACAGAGCAGCGATGTTGATCGTGTTATCACCGTGACGGAGGACGAGGTCCGGAGAGAATTAAGGAGAGTAAACATCAGGAAAGCCGCCGGACCTGATGGGATTACTGGTCGCGTTCTGAGATCGTGTGCCGATCAGCTTGCTGGTTTGTTTACTTCCATCTTTAACGAGTCCCTTGCTACCTCTGTGATTCCCACCTCATTTAAGAAATCTGTCATCATCCCTGTGCCTAAGAACAGTAAACCCTCTTGCCTGAATGACTATCGTCCAGTTGCCCTCACATCAACAGTCATGAAGGTTTTTGAGAGACTTTTAAAGAAACACATATGCTCCTCCATCCCTGCTACCTTGGACCCTCTTCAGTTTGCCTATCGCCCAAATAGGTCTACTGATGATGCCATCTCTCAGGTACTGCACTCCTCCCTCACTCATATTGACAGCAAAAATGGCAACTATGTCAGACTGTTATTCATTGACTATAGCTCAGCTTTCAACACTATAGTCCCCTCCAAGCTAGCTGTCAAACTCTCAGACCTCGGCCTAAACACTCCACTCTGTGACTGGATCCAGGACTTCCTCACCGGCAGACCGCAAGTGGTGAAAATGGGCCAGTTCACCTCCAACTCCATCACCCTGAACGTAGGAGCCCCGCAGGGCTGCGTTCTGAGTCCCCTGCTCTACTCTCTCTACACACACGACTGTGTGTCCTCTCACAGCTCCACTTCTATTGTCAAATTTGCTGATGATACTGTGGTTCTGGGCCTCATTTCCAACAATGATGAGACCGCATACTTGGGTGAGGTAGAGAGACTAACATCATGGTGCCAGGACAACTGTCTCTCTCTGAACGTGAGCAAAACTAAAGAGCTGATTGTAGACTTCAGGAAGAGACAGCAGCGGCCCTACACTCCTCTTATGATCAGTGGGACCCCTGTGGAGAGAGTAAGCAGCTTCAAGTACCTCGGTGTAAACATCTCCGAGGACCTGACTTGGACTGCACACATTCAAACACAGGTCAAGAAAGCCAGGCAAAGACTGTACCATCTGCGACAGCTGAGGAAATTCAGGGTCTCACCAGCAATCCTGAAAACTTTCTATTCAGGGGCCATAGAAAGTGTATTGACTCAGTGCATCTCAGTGTGGTACAGTAACGCCACAAATCAGGACTGCAAGGCCCTGCAGAGAGTTGTGCGCTTAGCTGAGCGCATCTCTGGGTCTGCCCTCCCCTCTCTGCAGGACATCCACCTCAAACGCTGCAGAAGCAGAGCTGCAAAAATAATCAAGGACTCATATCACCCCGGTAACCGTCTTTTCATCACACTTCCTTCGGGCAAGCGCTTCAGAAGTGTGATGGCAAAAACTGAGAGACTGAGAAGGAGCTTCTACCCTCAGGTCATCAGGCTCCTAAACTCAGTCTCATAAACATCTACAGGACTCATTTAATTTAACTGCAACACCCATCATTCTCCATCATCCGCATTGCTGCTATGTGTACATACCCGGTACAACCTGTTTGCACATTCATCTTGCAGATCCCTGGTTATATTAATATTTATAAAACCCTCAGTTGACTGTATTGCACATTTTAGTTCATTGCACATTTTACTCCTTATTTTATTTCTTGTTTGTACTATTATTATTATTATTATTACTTTTATTTTTATCTTATTCCTACCTATATTTATAGATATGCTCCTGTGTTATGTATAATCTTTTATTTTTTATTTTTATTTTTTGCACTGTCCATTGAGCGGACCCGTCCTGATCTACATTTCACTACTGATTATACCCTGTATGATTGTGTATGTGACAAATAAACAAGAACCTTGAACCTAGTTTTGACCAATCTAATTGAGTCTTTGCAGTAATGATACTGAGATGACAGATCATCTTTCTTTTTATTTACAATTGTTAATAATTTTGTCAAGTAGGTTTTCTGGGTGGATTAACAAATTAATTTATGTGCCTTTGTTAGAAACTAAATATTTATTTTTGCAAGTATTTTGGAGAATGCAAAGTTATATAAGTTATATTCATTCTTGCAAATGTTTAATACATAAAGCCAAATTTATACCTCTTTATTTAAACAAATCAACTGGAGATTAATAGTAGTTCATTAATATTTATGAAAAATAATAAAGTTATTGGGGTTATTGGAACATTTGTATTGCATCTATTATTTTATATTGTTTTGGATGAAACAATAGTTTACATAAAAGCATCAGAGTCAGGAGACTGTTTAATTTCATTCTGTACTTTCAAATAATGTTTGTTGTTCTCTAGCCCAGCCACTCTGTATTTTTGTGATGCTCCAAACAGAATTAAACTTCAAAAACTAGGACCATTGCTTTTCACTCTGTACAAGCTACCCTTGGGAGATATCA
Source organism: Schizothorax lantsangensis (assembly GCA_027422415.1). NCBI lineage: Eukaryota > Metazoa > Chordata > Actinopteri > Cypriniformes > Cyprinidae > Schizothorax > Schizothorax lantsangensis. Next base: position 75,893 of record JAPDDO010000309.1, read on the forward strand.
TTAGGAAACATGGTATTAGTTTTCACTGTTATGATTTCTATTACTAAATTATGAAAGAAAGAAAGAAAGCAGAGGTTTTAATTATTGTACCAAAAGCATCTACACAAAATAACCTAGAATACTCTCTAACACATTGGGCCTCATTTACGAAACGAACTTACGACAGAAAATTGGGCGTATGGTTGTTTCAACACAAGACTTGGAATTTATCAATATGGACGTGAGCGGTGACTATGATCAAATCTCACATCTGGTCTCAGCTCGTGTACGCAAGTTTTTTTTAGCCTGAACTTGCACGCAGCATATAAATCTCGTGGAGAATTTTAGAATGAAAGCATTTTGATCATTTAAGTTATTTTCCTGACTGACAATTGAAGTCTTAATTGTTGGTGATTTTAATATCCATGTCAATAATGAAAAAGATGTATTAGGATCAGCATTCATAGACATTCTGAACTCTATTGGGATTAGACAACACGTTTCAGGACCTACTCATTGTCGAAATCATACTCTAGATTTAATACTGTCACATGGAATTGATGTTAGTGGTGTTGAAATTCTGCAGCAAAGCGATGATATATCAGATCATTATCTAGTCTTGTGTAAACTCTATATAGCTAAAACTGTAAATTCTATTCCTTGTTACAAGTATGGTAGAACCATCACTTCTAGCACAAAAGATTGCTTTGTAAATAATCTTCCTGATTTATCTAAATTCCTCAGCATATCCAACAGCTCAGAACAGCTTGATGATGTAACAGAGACTATGGATTCTCTCTTTTCTAGCACTTTAGATACAGTTGCTCCTTTACGCTTAAGGAAGATTAAGGAAAAGAGTCCAACACCGTGGTATAATGAGCACACTCACGCCCTAAAGAGAGCAGCCCGGAAAATGGAGCGCAGCTGGAGGAAAACAAAACTAGAGGTATTTCGTACAGCTTGGCGGGAAAGTATCCTATCCTACAGAAAAGCATTAAAAACTGCTAGATCTGATTACTTTTCATATCTTCTAGAAAAAAACAAACATAACCCCCGGTATTTATTCAATACAGTCACTAAATTAACGAAAAATAAAGCATCAACAGGTGTTGGCATTTCCCAAGAGCACAGCAGTAATGATTTTATGAACTACTTTACTTCTAAGATCGATACTATCAGAGATAAAATTGTAACCATGCAGCCGTCAGCTACAGTATCGCATCAAATAGTGCACTATAGATCCCCTGAGGAACAATTCCACTCATTCTCTACTATAGCCTATCAGCCTGGATGGCTGATTGCCAGAGCTGGATTACCTCCCCTGTTGCAAAGTCGTGTGTCTATGGTGTATTATGTGCTTTTTGCTGAGGTGTTTTTCCTGTTCTCACACTGTACTCCCCAAGGAGTATAGTCTGTTTTTTTCCTCCTCTCTTTCCTCATGTTTTGCTGTATTTTTCTTCAAAAATCAATGCATTTCACTGCTGATTGTACTCTGTATGATTGTGTGTGACAAATAAACCTACTACTACTATAGGAGAGGAAGAATTGTATAAACTTGTTAAATCATCTAAACCAACAACATGTATGTTAGACCCTATTCCATCTAAACTAATAAAAGAGCTGCTTCCAGAAGTCATAGATCCTCTTTTGGCTATTATTAATTCATCATTGTCATTAGGATATGTCCCCAAAACCTTCAAATTGGCTGTTATTAAGCCACTCATTAAAAAACCACAACTTGACCCCAAAGATCTAGTTAATTACAGACCGATCTCAAATCTTCCTTTTCTGTCAAAGATACTAGAAAAGGTAGTATCCTCACAATTATATTCCTTCTTAGAGAAAAATGTAATTAGAGTTACTAATGATCTGCTTCTATCATCTGATCGTGGTTGTATCTCTCTATTAGTTCTACTGGATCTTAGCGCTGCGTTCGACACTATCGATCACAACATTCTTTTGAATAGACTAGAAAACTTTGTTGGCATTAGTGGAAGTGCCTTAGCATGGTTCAAATCGTACTTATCTGACCGCCATCAGTTCGTAGCAGTGAATGACGAGGTATCATATCGATCACAAGTGCAGTATGGAGTACCTCAAGGCTCAGTACTAGGGCCGTTACTTTTCACGTTTTACATGTTACTCTTGGGAGATATTATCAGGAGACATGATGTTAGCTTTCACTGTTATGCTGATGATACTCAGCTCTATATTTCTTCACGGCCCGGTGAAACACACCAAATTGAGAAACTAACGGAATGCATAGTCGATATAAAAAACTGGATGACGAGTAATTTCCTACTGCTAAATTCTGAAAAAACAGAGGTGTTAATTATCGGACCTAAAAACCCCACATGTAATAACTTAGAACACTATCTAACACTTGACGGCTGCTCTGTCAATTATTCTTCTTCATCAGTCAGGAACCTAGGTGTGCTGTTTGATAGCAATCTTTCTTTTGAAAGCCATGATTCTAGCATCTGTAAAACTGCATTCTTCCATCTCAAACACATATCCAAACTGCGACCTATGCTCTCAACGTCAAATGCAGAAATATTAATTCATGCGTTTATGACCTCAAGGTTAGATTATTGTAATGCTTTACTGGGTGGTTGCTCTGCATGTTTAATAAACAAACTACAGTTAGTCCAAAATGCAGCAGCTAGAGTTCTTACTAGAACCAGGAAGTATGACCACATTAGCCCCGTTCTGTCAACACTGCACTGGTTCCCTACTAAACATTGTATAGATTTTAAAATCTTGTTAATGACTTATAAAGCCCTGAATGGTTTAGCTCCTCAGTACTTGAGTGAGCTCTTATCGCATTATAGTCCTCCACAGCCGCTGCGTTCTCAAAACTCTGGCCGTTTGATAATACCTAGAATATCAAAATCAACTGCGGGCGGCAGATCGTTTTCCTTTTTAGCACCAAAACTCTGGAACAATCTACCAAACACTGTTTGGGAGGCAGACACACTCTGTCAGTTTAAATCTAGATTAAAGACCCATCTCTTTAACCTGGCATACACCTAACACACTACTACACATCTATTATTCAAATCCGTTAAAGGATTGTTAGGCTGCATTAATTAGATCAACCGGAACCGGGAACACTTCCCATAACACACGATGTACTCGTTACATCGTAAGAAGATTGGCATCTACGCTAATAGTTGTTTCTTTCTTATTCTGTTTCTCAGTCCGTGTCCGGATCAGATGGTGGATCGGCGCCGGGAGATGATGTCTGCGGCCCTGATCGTCAGCGATGAGCCCCAGAGACATATCCCCAGTGAAGACCTCGACTAAAATACAATAAAACTAAAAATACATTTACATTTAGTCATTTGGCAGACACTTTTATCCAAAGCGACTTACAATTGGGGAGTAGACAAATAAAACAAATAATTAAAAATGTAATAATATAATACCTAACTACATAATACTATTATTGTTAGAAATTGCAACAATATAAAAATAGAAATATAATACATTTATACATTTAAAAATGTAATTAAAACAATAAGTAAACAATGAATAAACAATAATATCCTGGCCAGAGGAGAACTGGCCCCCCGTCTGAGCCTGGTTTCTCCCGAGGTTTTTTTCTCCATTCTGTCTCAGAGGGAGTTTTGGTTCCTTGCCGCTGTCGCCTCTGGCTTGCTCAGTTGGGGACACTTAATTTCTAGTGATTATCGTAAATTTGATTTCACAGATACTATTTAAACTAAACTTAGCTAGACAATGACATCTCCGAATTCAATAATGAAATGCCCTTAACTGAAAATTGAGTGTTTAATCTTATTATTATACATTACTGACACTCTATCCTCCAACTTGATACTGTTAAGTGCTTTGACACAATCTGTATTGTTAAAAGCGCTATATAAATAAAGGTGACTTGACTTGACTCATTAGCCGATCACTGACCAGTAAGATTAGAATGTCTTTTGATTTTTTGTTTTAGTTTTTTTTATTCAGGGCTTTAGCTTTAGCTATAGGCCTATTTCAAACTTATATTTTCTCTCTAAGATATTAGAAAAAGTTGTTGCCTCCCAGTTACAGGCCTACTTAACAGCGCACAACCTCTATGAGCCCTTCCAGTCTGGCTTTCGTCCATTACACAGTACTGAAACAGCCATGGTTAAGGTTCTTAATCATCTTCCCTTAGCCTCTGATTCTGGTGCTCTTAGCACTCTCCTTCTGTTAGATCTCAGCTCAACTTTTGATACTGTTTGTCATGAGATACTCCTTTCACGGCTTTCAGCAATTGGAATTACTGGTACAGCTTTTGAATGTTTTCCTCCTATTTGACAGGGAGGCAACAATTGGTCATATACTGGTGCATCTCAATAAATTAGAATGTTGTGGAAAAGTTCATTTATTTCAGCAATTCAACTCAAATTGTGAAACTCGTGTATTAAATAAATTCAATGCACACAGACTGAAGTAGTTTAAGTCTTTGGTTCTTTTAACTGTGATGATTTAGGCTCACATTTAACATAAACCCACCAATTCACTATCTCAACAAATTAGAACATGCTAATCAACTCAAAACACCTGCAAAGGTTTCCTGAGCCTTCAAAATGGTCTCTCAGTTTGGTTCACTAGGCTACACAATCATGGGGAAGACTGCTGATCTGACAGTTGTCCAGAAGACAATCATTGATAACCTTCACAAGGAGGGTAAGCCACAAACATTCATTGCCAAAGAAGCTGGCTGTTCACAGAGTGCTATATCCAAGCATGTTAACAGAAAGTTGAGTGGAAAGAAAAAGTGTGGAAGAAAAAGATGCACAACCAACCGAGAGAAACGCAGCCTTATGAGGATTGTCAAGCAAAATCGATTCAAGAATTTGGGTGAACTTCACAAGGAATGGACTGAGGCTGGGGTCAATGCATCAAGAGCCACCACACACAGACATGTCAAGGAATTTGGCTACAGTTGTCGTATTCCTCTTGTTAAGCCACTCCTGAACCACAGACAACGTCAGAGGCGTCTTACCTGGGCTAAGGAGAAGAAGAACTGGACTGTTGCCCAGTGGTCCAAAGTCCTCTTTTCAGATGAGGGCAAGTTTTGTTTTTCATTTGGAAACCAAGGTCCTAGAGTCTGGAGGAAGGGCGGAGAAGCTCATAGCCCAAGTTGCATGAAGTCCTGTGTTAAGTTTCCACAGTCTGTGATGATTTGGGGTGCAATGTCAGCTGCTGGTGTTGGTCCATTGTGTTTTTTGAAAACCAACGTCACTGCACCTGTTTACCAAGAAATTTTGGAGCACTTCATGCTTCCTTCTGCTGACCAGCTTTTTAAAGATGCTGATTTCATTTTCCAGCAGGATTTGGCACCTGCCCACACTGCCAAAAGCACCAAAAGTTGGTTAAATGACCATGGTGTTGGTGTGCTTGACTGGCCAGCAAACTCATCAGACCTGAACCCCATAGAGAATCTATGGGGTATTGTCAAGAGGAAAATGAGAAACAAGAGACCAAAAAATGCAGATGAGCTGAAGGCCACTGTCAAAGAAACCTGGGCTTCCATACCACCTCAGCAGTGCCACAAACAGATCACCTCCATGCCACGCCGAATTGAGGCAATAATTAAAGCAAAAGGAGCCCCTACCAAGTATTGAGTACATATACAGTAAAAGAACATACTTTCCAGAAGGCCAACAATTCACTAAAAATGTTTTTTTTATTGGTCTTATGAAGTATTCTAATTTGTTGAGATAGTGAATTGGTGGGTTTTTGTTAAATGTGAGCCTAAATCATCACAATTAAAAGAACCAAAGACTTAGGGTGAATCCCATTTCTCTGTCTTACCCCTTCCCCTTAGATTTGCGAGTTCACGTGAGAGTAAGGGCTATCCCAATTCTCGTTTTGATCAAGGGGTAGGGCTAAGGGGAAGTGGTAGATACCCCTTAAAACCAAGAATTTTCACGAGCTTACTTGAAACCAAGGGGTACCCAGAACACACTGCGCAACCGTCAACAATGGCGGCCAGATCATCCAGAGAGTCCCATAAATGTAAGTATTTTCGGCTTAAATAATTGATTTAAAAATTACGACAGTCTTGTTTTGTGCTCTACACAGTCCTGTACATATATATTTGCAACCATGTTCTTTGAAACATTTAAAAAAAAACGCTAATTTGCTACGCTAACGTTACATTGCTGATTTGCACAACAGTCCTGCATTTCTCTGACTAGCCTTGAATGGACTCCATGCATATCTACAGTTTTAACTAAACTCCATTAGCAGCGAATTTCGTTTGATATCAGTGCATAACACTACTTGCTTTGGAGACATCGATACGTGCTTTACATATACCGTCCTGTATCACACAGGGACGCCGGAGGAAACCCGGCAGCTGATCAACTTTCGGGCTAAAAACGAGCAGAAGTTTCTTAAATCAAAATATGCGGCAAAGCAACTATGGGAGTGAGTCATGCGTTCATGTTGTAGCCATTCATTATCGGGTAACACTTTAGAATACTGATCCTTTGTTAATGAATAACTATACAGGAACAAGTGACTAATGCACTATTAACATTGTAGTAACTACTATTACTTAACAAGAAACTCTGATTATTGATTTAGTAAGTAATAGCACTCAGTTGAAACTGGTAGTTCACTATTAGCTAATCAATAAGTACTATTTTTAATATATATATCCTGGAGAACTAAACTACTGTATACAGGTTCATAATTAATGTGAATTATGCATAATGTATAATTAATTCTAAAGTGAAGATCACGGTAACCCACTAGTAATGATTTAAGTGTTACCAAATCAAGCAAAATGAATTATTAACCAAAACCTTACAAAAACCTCAAAAGTTTACAGTGACTTACTAGGGAGTTATCACGATCTTCACTTTAGAATACGGATCCAAAAAAATTATTAATTCCTTCAGAAGGATGTAGTAACACCTGAATAGTTACTATCCAATACTTTACAAAACCCTCAAAAGCTTACAATGATTTCAGTCATAGGGAGTTATCATGATCTTCACTTTAGAATACTGATCCAAATAATTAGTAATTCCTTCAGAATAATTTGGTAATACTTGAGTCATTACTAGTGGGTTACCATGACCTTTATTTTAGAATTAATTATATATTATGTATTATTCATATTAATTATGAACCTGTATACAGTAGTTCTTAGTAGCTCTTAGGGAGGTATGAAAAAATAATAGTTACTGATTAGTTAATAGTGAACTACCACATTTGACTAAGCACTATCACTTACTAATTCAGTAATTAGAGTTTCTTGTTAGTTACTAGTAGTTACTAGAGTGCTAATATTGCGTTACTCATGTGTTCTTGTGTAGTTATCCATTAATGATGGAACAGTATTCTAAAGTGTTACCCATTATTGTATTGGTACTGTATTATTGTAATCATTTGTAATTCATTCCTGTTCATGAACCAGTACATTGTTGTTGGTTATGATACAGGACACTGATGAAAGAAATGGGGTTGGAGGGGAGGGTTACTGGCCAACAGGCATCAAAGAAGTGGGAAAATCTCAAGCAAAGATACAAGGTATGTGATGTTCTGTTAAAGAAAGAAACCCTACATCTTCAATCTCAATGCAAGGCAATTAATGCATACTGTATAAGTTGTATGCATTATTTAGTATTGTGTGTGTTGTGTGTCCTTCCAGGAACTAAGAACTCCCAAAACAGGGTCAGGTACAGATAGGGGGGAAGTGACCGCTGCAACCTGGCAATTTTATGAAGACATGCATGAGGTGTTGGGTGCCAGGCCCTCACTCGACCCTCCTGTGGTGGTGGCATCCTTTTATGAGGATCCCACGCCAATCCTCATGGTATGTAATGCAGTACATTTTGTGGTCTGGAATATCAGAATAGCAGAATGTTAACATGTTCTTATTGTAACTCTCTCTCTCTCATATATACAGTATATGTAGAAACAGAATTTCCACATGACATGGCCACAAACATTTGTGGATTGTAAATCAACATTTATCTTGTTCCTTTAGGAGATTGTTGAGCCCTCATCCCCAGCCAGCACCTCTGCAGCCAGCAGTTCACAAATGTCTGAACCCTCTACCTCTGCCATGGCAAGCCCCCCAACTCCCTCACCCAAAAAAAGAAGAAAAAAAAAATCCCATCCTGGATTTCCTCACTGAGGAGTCCAATAAAGAGCAGAGGCGCCACGAGGAGAGCGAGGCCAAGACAGAGAGGTTCTTGGGCCTCTTTGAAAAGATGGTAGATAAGCTGTAGTTTTTTTTTAGTTTGTTTGAGGTTGTCATTTGCACAATATTTTTTGAGTTTTATACATTTGAGTGCCTTTTTTTATATGTGTGTGACATTTCAGTTATGGTTCTAATAGTTGATAATGGTTCTGTAATATAATATATTTTTATATAATTTTTTGCCTGTTATGTTAACTTTATTGGGCAATAAAGACAGATTTTTGTTAACAAAGAAAGTGTTTCTGAACATCAATGACATTCAAAACAGTGATAACTGAAACAGATATACAAAACACCATGCATTTACATTTATGCATTTAGCAGACGCTTTTATCCAATGCGACTTACAGTGCATTCAGGCTATACATGTTTTATCACTACGTGTGTTCCCTTGGAATCGAACCCACAACCTTCTGCGCTGCTAACGCAATGCTCTACCACTGAGCCACAGGAACACGTATGCCATGTAGTATACCATGCAGTGTGTATAATTTTTTTTTTATTGCAAACAGACCTTAGGTAGTACACAGATAAGAACATCTGCATTCATATCCACCACAACCACCAAAGTGAACATAAAATAACTATAAAATATTTACATGCATATGACACTTTTGTCATGTTCATGGGACTTGCACATTGCCTGACACTAGGGCAGCCAGTCTGTTTCTTGTGTCATTCCCAGAGGTTTCATTGTTTGCCCTGGGTTCACGGGAAGGTTGGGAGTCATGCCTATCCATGGAACCAGTGTGTCACCATTGTCCATACACACATTGTGCAAAAAGGCACATGAAGCAATTACCTGGGGTGCAAACGTGGGCTTCACCTCCAAAGCTCTGAAAAGCGTTGACCTCCACCTGGTCTTCATCATGCCGAATGCCCTTTCAATTATGCTGCGCCCCCTTGACTGATAGTAATTAAATCGCTGCTGTACTTGTCCATGCACTGGCTCCTTGAATGGGGTGATGAGACAAATCGGAGTTTCCAAACAGGGATATCCACCATCACCCAGAAGGATGTAGCCCGTTGGGGGATATCGTCTTGCGGTATAAAAACTGCTGTTTTTCATTATTCGTGTGTCATGGACAGACCCCGGGTACCCCACATAAATGTCCAGAAACCTGCCATTCGAGTCACATATTGCCTGCATGTTGACTGAGTAAAAGCCTTTATAATTCAAATAGTCTAATCTGTGACGCTGTGGTGGTTTTATCCGTATGTGGCTGCCATCGATTGCTCCAACCACATTGTGGAATGCAGGGGTTCCTGAAATGTTGACAAATCCCTGACCAACCGCAGGCAGGTCCACTGTTAGAGGGAAGCAGATTGCTTTACTCAGATTGTCCCATATGTTCTGGGCCACTCTGTGGATGATGCGGTGAACTGTAGCCTTTGGTTCATTAAAGACACGGGACACCACCCGATAAGAGAGTCCATGTGCCAGCCAATAGGTGTATATGAGTAGAGGTCGACCGATAGTGGATTTTACCGATACCGATAGCTAGGTTGGACCACACTGGCCGATACCGATTAATCAACCGATAGTTTTTAAAATAGATACTGAATGAAAACTAAATAGAGCTTTATTATTAAAAAAAAAACAGTAACAGTACTGAACTATACTTTATAAATGAATAAAAATGTAGTATTAATATTTATTACTATATTGATTATTAAAGTAATTTCATAGTTTACAAATGTTAAAAGAAGAAACTTTAAAATTTAAAAATGAAGCCTATTAGTAAATGTTGAAATGAAATGAACACACTCTAACAAGGAACAATACTTCTACAGCTTTCGTTAATGTTACAAATGGACTCTTATTAAGTATTACCATTTCATTTCAACAGTCATGCTTAAAGATGGACATCTTGAAATACCTACAAAAGGCCATATTAAAATTACATGCACAGGTTATTGATATTGTATGTGCACTCTTTATTTGTTGCTATTTTAGAACACTGCATGATTATCTAATTAAAATATAAACAAATATGCAAGTGAGTGACACACTGTGCAAAAGCACAGCGCTGCGTCTTGGAGAAGTCACGGGTATCACACACACACACACACACACACACACACACACACACACCAGACGCGTCACGTTCAATTTAAGCAGCGGTCTAAAACTGTTTATTTAATGTATTAGAGCCACGGAAAGACAAACGTTTTGCTGAAAAATGCACAATACATAATTTATAGCCTAGGGCGAAGTCATTATGTACATTAACAATGATTTGGGACAAATAGGCTATAATGTTATTTAATGGGAAACTATGTGAATGGCGCTCTGTTCCGCGGCAGGATTTTCTGTCGGCTGCATTTAAATGCGCGTTTGAAGTTTCCCTCTCTGTGCAGCGCGCAGTGTCACATGCCAAAACAAACAACATGTGCTGTCAGTGATTTCCGCCTCTAGAGGCCGCTCTCATACTGTATAATGATAGCAGACCATTCTCAACCACTCCAGCAATAGACGCAACACGAAGAAAAAAAAAAAAAAAAAAAACAACCGAAAACTATCGGCATGGATTTTTGCCGATAACCGATTGTTCTGCAAACCAACTATCGGTGCCGATTAATCGGCAAAACCGATGAATCGGCCGACCTCTATATATGAGTACTTCAAGCTCATTACCCCAGCCATGGTCCTGCTCCCTTTGCAAAAGCCTCTGTAAGCTGTGCATCGCTGTTCTGCTGAGGCGGAAATCCTGCCTCAGCTCAGTCTCAACATCGAACCACATGCGAAGTATAGGCATGTTGGGGTTTATGGCACAGTATCTTGTTGGAGCACCAGTCTGGAAAAGAAAACCATTTCACACCATTAATGGGCTGAGTTGGAAAAAATGTTGCCCCTTCAAACTACTTTAAACTGTTTACGTCTCCCCTTCCCCCCAACAAAGCACATAGTGGCTACAGTTACGTCTCCCCCAAAATAAAACACATAGTGACTAGAGTTGTCGCCCCTCCCCAAGAACAAAGCACATAGCAGGGCTGGACTGGGACAAAAAAACAAAACAAAAAACATATAGCTAACAGTCATTACAAAATATTACTTATACACATAGTTCTTTACTGGGTTCGTATTACAATATAATACAAGTCCATGTAATTTACGCGTGTCCAGCTCAGCTACTGTGTTGGTTAGTTCGGTTAACGTTAAATACTACATAACGTTGTTTGCAACCAATCCATACATACCATAAGCTGATCCACCAGCATTCGTAGGCGTCGTAGACCTCTTCTTCTCCCTTGATTTCTGCGATTTGTTGCAGACAATCGCAAAAACATCACTAAAACCCACGCAATCGACATACACACACTTGCAGACGGCATCTTGAAAGTTTGTGATCACTTGTCGCCTCTGGTGACGTAGTAGCCAGCTAGCGACGATGTATGATGACGTAACCGTAACCAAGTGGTGTCTCATTTCATAGGGGTATGTTTTCACCCCTAGCGCTTACCACTCGGTTTCGAGGGACAAGGGCTAGGGGTAAGACAAAGGGGTAAGACGAAGGGGAAGGGGAAAGACAGAGAAATGGGATTCACCCTAAGACTACATCTCACCTGTGTTTCATTATCCTGAGTGGCACTGGATCATCTTGGGAGAACTGGCAATGGGTAAGCAGTGTGGTTCTCCAGAGGGCCACTAAGTTTATTGTACAATACTTTGAGCCACTGAGCTCTTCAGTTGCCTGCTTGAAAGGCTGCAAGAAATGAATAAGCATCTGGAGAATGTCTTTGGATATGTGACTCATGCGATGCATCTCTCCTCGTTCAAGCAGAATGGACTGAATGTCATCAAACGCATTAAGCACAGATTTGTCCATCTCCAGTTTAGTATTCCATCTTGTTTCACATTCTTGTTTCAAAGACTGCTTGAGTCGAAGTTGTAATCCAGAGTGTTTAAAAAATGTTGTAAGGGACTTGCATTGCTCAATGCAGGCTCTTACTTGTTGCAGTTCTTCCTCATTTACATCATCCTCTTCATCACCTTCATTAGACTTCTTAAAAGTGTGCTTTAGCACTGTATTCAGTATGTGTGTTATACAGCTTTTGTGCACTCATCTGGAGAGCGCTGCCTGCACATTTGCAGCTTGGTCACTGACAAACACCAGTCTGTCGACCTCATCTGGGGTCAAACCAAATTCACCCAGTTGCTTGAGCAGTTCTGTTTTCAGGTTTAGGGCAGTTTTCTTTGCCCCGAGTGGAAATACACATGTACATATGATCCTACTATTAAACTCCCAGTTATCATCTATGTAATGCAGTGTGATGCAGTTGTAACTGACCTTCCTGTGGTCATCTGTCCACATATCTGTGGATGCTCTGCATGCCAGTCCCTCAGCTATGGCTTTCTTAATTGTTGGGAGGAGCTCTGCCCTGATGCTTTCATATTTCTTTTGTGTGAAACGAGATAACGTCACACCAGAAGGAAGTAAGACCTTCACATCAAACCGGCCATGTGTTGCTCCCATGTCCAATATTGTTTGTGCAAGCTCGACGAAGGCGGGTGTTTCAAACATGCGAAAGGCCCTTAAATCCTTTGCACAGACTTTTGTGCATTTTTCCACAATGGCATCCTTAGCTTTTTTTGGAACGACTCCCAGTCTAATAAATGACGCCACCGAAATTTGCATTGTGACATTTTTCCCACACGACCTTGTGTGTTTTAAAAGATGCGATGTTCCTGTTTTAGCCGAATCAAACTTTAACAACGCGTCACATGTAATGCACTTAACTGCGCTTACTTTTTTGTTGTCCTTGTCCACAATTTGCATGAAAGAGGTCCAGACAGAAGAGGTGCCGCTGGATTTTACCTCTTTATATTCATTTTGTCTGAGCTTTTTTTTCACATCACTCATGAAGGAATCCATGATCACCGACCGTCCGCTTGTATTAACTCTGCCCGCACTCTGCTTCTTGCGACTGAGGTCGCGCGCCACGCTGTTTTTTTTTTTTTTACACCTTATTCCCGCTCACACTTTTCACATCCTAATTTTACAAGTTGCAAGTTACAAAACACAAACAAAGTGCCAACTGACACTGATCACTGGCAGGTGCGGTGTTCTCCGATCGACTCGGGTATTACACACAATGTTAAACAGACCCGGGACCCGAAGTAATAGATTGGGACCCGACCCGGACCCGGCTGACCATTTAAAATATAGACCCGAACACGAACGGGTCCCGTGGCAGGTCCCGGGTCCTCGGGTCTCGGGTCCTCTGTGAAGACCTCTAGTCTGTGGTGCAGTTGTCTCGCAATAACATTCGCTCCACTGGAAGCAGGGCGGTGCAGGTGGAGCGAATGTTAACTTAATTCTATGATCAAATGATACATCTGATCACAGAATCAAGGTAGTTTCAACGATTGTTTTTTTTATTATGAGTTTAGAGCAAAAACATGGTTTTAATATCGTAAATTATCGTATTTGTTGCTATGCTAACATGCTAGCTAGCCCCAAATTAACTTGTTTTGATATTTTGAAGAATATACTGCCATACTACATTACATCATATCTAAGGGACGATCAGGAGGACTTCAGCATTATCTTGGAGGATGTGCTTGGAACATCAAGTGAGAGTCTGTGCCATTCTTCCTGGACTCACACATGCACTAAACCTCACCTATACCTGGAGAACTGAGACACATTTGAGGCCTTTCAGAAACTATTCTTGGAACTGGATGTGTGCATGTTTTCCCTCAAATTACAATCACTCACAAACACATTTATGGCTTTGATTTTGAGAGACTATTTATTGATTGATTGATTTTTAAGTTTTTGGATTTATACGCTATGTCATTAACACAATTTAGTCCAGAATGTGACTTGCCACAATTACATGATCCGTTTGTTTGTTTTTTCATATATTTAAACTGCTGCCTTAAATTTTATATAGAATGTTTTATAAACAATGTTTCTTTAATGTTTACCACCATATGTGTAAACAATGGATAATGGATACAGTACTAAAAATTGTTTGAGAACAAACAAATGCATTATGTATTCATTATCGTTCCTTAAAGGGGTCATCGGATGCCCATTTTTTCAAGTTGATATGATTCTTTAGGGTCTTAATGAAAAGTCTATAACATACTTTGGTTAAAATTTCTCAATAGTAGTGTAAAAAACACCTTTTTCCCCCTGTCAAAATCAGCTCTGTTTTATGTAAGCCATTCTAGTCCATGTTGCTTTAAATGGTAATGAGCTCTGCTGACCCCGCCCCTCTCTTCCGTGGAGTGACGAGCAGTACTGTTTACGTTAGCCGCGAAACTTGCTAATTAGCACATTATTAGGAAAGGCGATTTGCAAAGATTCATAAAAAACCCTTATACTCACTTCTTCTGTAGATGAAGCTGGATCACGAATGATTCGCGCGAACATAAACGCATTTAGGCAGATCGGAGATCGGCGCATTCCTTTAAAAACGAAAGTAACGTTAATCCTCTACGTCTTCAGCGGCTCAGATGTCGGGAGTAAATGACGACTGCTATGTTCATTATTACATCCAACAACAAAGCACCTCAATCGCTCAATCGGAGACATTCTTGTCTTCCCCTGCACCGGAGTTGACACAATGGCGGACAGCTCTCAGCTCACTCAGGGCGGGTCTAAGGTAAGACGGCCTTGTCAATCAACTATCGTGGGAGCGGCCTGTGCAGAACTACGTCATTCTGACAGGAATCTCAGAACAGCCTGATTTGTAAAAGATGATTTTTTAAAAAACACAGGGTGGATTTTTGTCATTATAGGATGTATGTGTACACACACTTCCAACACACATTTATGTTCAAATAAGTTGTAAAGTGAATTTGGCATCCGATGACCCTTTAACATAAAAGGCAGTACATTTTATAATTAAGTTACTTTCATTAATACAAAAAAAAAAAAAATGTTACTTAATTTATTTGTGAGTCATATTACGTTAAACAAGCACATTCCACTGATAATATTAAATTCATTGGAAATTCTACATGATTTATTCTGACAAATTCCATTTCAAAAACTCGCCTTAAAAACTACTTAAAATATTTTGTGTAATATTGTTACCAACATTTTGAACTACATAGCAAATAACATTTTTTTTTTTTACAGTGTAATAATCCATCTTCTTACTTATAAACCCCCGAGACACACTGCACGATTTTCGGCTGTCCCAGATGAAAGACTGGCATTGTGAAACAATCGTGGCGATTTCTGATTGGCCACAATTGTTTAACGATGCCAATCTTTCGTCTGGGACAGCCGAAAATCGTGCAGTGTGTCTCAGGCTTTAGACACAGAATCTGATGTGTTTATAACAGCTGCTCTACTGACAGAAGCAGAGATGATCTCTGTCTTTGACAGATCAGATCATATCAAGCTCTTCATTTTCCTCGTCTCTTGTTCTTCTCTTCTCTCTCCTCACCCATCACATCCTCTTCATGTGTGTCTACAGCTCCAGATGCCTTAGAAAATAATTCAAATCAATTAGAATGTGATTTTAGTTTGAGAAAAACTGCAGATGTTTCTGTGAAGCCCAGTAGGTGTCAAGTGTGTCTCATTAGTGAGTCATTTGAATCACTCTACATAGGCAGCAACTCATATAAGACTTGACTAACTATTGATTTCATTAAAAACCTGTGAAATAATCACTCTAAAACTTTTACAAATACTTTGTTGAATTAATTATAATTATACTTTTTTATTGCTTTGACATTTTATTGCTTTTTATTTTATTGCTTTATTGGCTTTTTTGCTTTGCTTTCCTTTCTCTCATGCTGATTATTAAAAAAAAGTGTATTAAATCATAAAATTACCATGACATGTTAATAGAGATTTAGGAATCATGCAAAGCTGAAATACATTTGTCTAAAAAACAATGCTACATACAGTTATTCTACTTTTAAATGTGTGTTCTGGTCGGTACTGTTTTTAGTTTGGTCTGTGTGATCACGCCCACTGCCAATTTAGCCAATAGTATTTTAACAGATTGTCCATCTCCAAAAAAAACCCCGACCCTGTAGGTCGTTTGTGCAAGCACGACCTATATTTAATAATAATACATTTTATTTATAAAGCACTTTACATTTTAAAGAAAATATCAAAACTGCTACAAAAAGAGTCATGATAATATAAAACAATTAGAACAATTAAAAAATAAAATTAAAACATAAACTTTATATTTATGTTTTAAAGTTAAGCGCCCTCTGACTGACCTAGTGATAATCATAATGGACTGGACAAAACATGATATTAATTCTTTTTTGCTTTCCTTTATCTCAATGATTATTAAAAAAAAAATTAGACATTGCAAACGTTTTTCAGGTATTCTAGACTCAAATGAACTTTGTCCACTTACACTATTATGTGCATTTTAATACTGTATGTCTGAGCTCTGCTTTATAAATTCATATTTTAACTCTTAAATCACATTTTATTTGCATTTTAATCTAATCTAATCTAATTTAATGTAATCTGGTATAAATGGTTTCTGTACCCAAGCATGAGTATTTCTTTTTTAGCAAAATTTCACCCTTTTTGATCAGTAGTACTAGTTCTTAATATTTTCATCACATCATTAGACAACATGTATTTTAATATGTATTTCACCAACATTTTTTGTCTATTTCATATGTGACCCTGGACCACAAAACCATTCATAAGGGTCAATTTTTCAAAACTGAGAGTTATACATCATCTGAAAGGTGAATAAATAATCTTTCCATTGATGTATGGTTTGTTATGATAGGACAATATTTGGCTGAGATACAACAATTTGAAAATCTGGAATCTGAGGGTGCAAAAAAATCTAAATATTGAGAAAATCACCTTTAAAGTTGTTCAAATGAAGTTCTTAGCAATGCATATTACATATCAAAAATTAAGTTGATATATTTACGGTAGGAAATTTACAAAATATATTCATGGAACATGATCTTTACTTAATATCCTAATGATTTTTGTCATAAAAGAAAAATCAATAATTTTGACACATACAATGTATTTTTGGCTATTGCTACAAATATACCCCAGCGACTTAAGACTGGTTTTGTGCTCCAGGCTCACATATGCACTGTAGCCTATATATAGTGGATGTAGATTGCAGCTTGTGAACAAACTATTATAACATACAAAAATCAATCAAGGTGAAAACATTTAAAGGGAAGTGTAGAAAAGTGATTCTTGCAAGGTTAAGACTTGGACACACAGGATTAAAGTCAACATTGTATTTAATGACAAAATGCGTTTCTGATAAATGTGACGGTTGTAATGTACCAGAAAATGTTGAGCATGTGATTTTGTGGTGTAATAAATATAGTGCAGAGAGGATAATTTTACGTGACTAGATGTATGGATTAAAACATGGATGGAATTTGGAAGGGATTTTAGGAAGGAATGAGAAAATGAGGGATTGTTGTAAGGCTCTATTTATTTTTCTAAGAAATACAGGATTAGATCAGAAAATATAGGTAGGTTATAATTCAAAAAGGAAAGGAAATAATGAGGAACAAAAGAAAGAGGGAAAAGGAAAGGGAGGAAAATGGGAAGATAATGAGAAAGGGGGAAGAAAGAAAGGAAATAAAATAAATAATATAAAAGTTTTTTTTTTTTAATTTATTTATTTTAAAAAAAATTGAACTAAAATATATAAAACCCTGATGTTACACACTTCTGTACAGTAGGTGGCGGTATGCACCTATAAATGCTGGTTTGCGATCCGCCATTAAACTAAAAGAAGAAGAAGAAGAAGCTTGTGAACAAGACTTTTATTTTGGTCTGGCGATGTGACGTCATAAGAACGCGTCGCGCTCCTGCAGCTGTGTTTAAGAAAGGTACAGTGTGTGTTTTTAAGCATTAATGTTTTAATCTAAACCGTTCAAACAATTATGTTGTTGTTGTTGTTTTTTTTACAAGCGATGCAGAACGAACTGTATGTAACATTATAATGCTTTATTCTGTTACTTTACTATTCTCGTGTTTATATTTAACATGAGTAAAGCGCGTCCACATATGAGTAACAGAAAAGATGCGTCTAATATCGTTCCCTTTATCGGTTATCCATTTATCAAAAACACGATTTCAGTCACTGGCGAGTAGTGATGGAGAAACGGAGCTTTTCGAAACTGAACCAATTTATTCGTAAAATGATTCTCTTGCTGTGTTCGAGATGACACACTAGCTCACTGTTTACTGCTCAGTACACAGTGCATCTGCCTGCTAGTATTTTCAAGAATGGTGTGTGAACAGTATACAATAAGTAACAAATAATGTTTCAGAATAGCATGCTACAGTGTTGTTACATGACAAACACTGAACATTAATTCAGCACAACTGTTGAGGCTGTTACCTTACAAATAAATGTGCTAACTGTTCTACAAAGCCTTGTTAATAAGGGTTTATACTAGTAAACAATGCCATATTACCCATTTGAACTCCTTTAATAATTGATGAACTCTACAGTTTGAACAGAACTAAATCAACACTGAGCTGTCTTTAACTGAACAATTATATTATTTTCTTTTATAGTATATTCTAGTTAGACTAAATGCAAATAATGCAGGGCTGCCAACTTCTGAGTTCAACTTGGAGTGAGATTTTCCCTGCTGGGTGGGGTGGTGTTTTAGTTGGGGGTAGTTTGATATATATATAATTAGTGAATTACATTTTTTATTAATTTTTTTCACTACATTTCAGGCATATTCAGGCTACATTTTTGTATGTAATATTTATTTTGTAATGGTATCTATTCAGTGTCTCATCAAAAGTTGTGATGAAGTATGCCATTAGATTTTGTGCTAGAACCGAGTTTGCTGCCAATACAGTAAATACTTTGTCACTGTACCATAAGACAGTATCACATGGTATACTGTTATGTAAAATGCTGTATGTGATGCCACCTGTTTCCTTTCTTCAGATGCATCTCTCATCTAATCAGTCCTTTCCTTTATTTTTATTGAAAATAAATGCCTTTCCAATCAGGGAGGTGATGGGAAAAGGAGAAGAACGAGTTTGTAAACGTTATGAACGAGGCATAAGGCGGCATAAGGCATATTGCAAACGAGGCATAAGGCGGATTCGCTACCCCACTGATACTACTGATAATCAGGCGTCTTTTGAAGTGTTGTTTTAGAGATAATGTAAATAGCTTCTGCCTACAAATCATGCTATTTGCACTGAGTAAATAGACACTCCATTTCTTTTTAAAGCTTCTGTTTGTATAATTGAAATATTATTTTTTTATTTGTTATTTATATATTATATTACTGCACTATTATTATTATTATTATTATTATTATTATTATTTAATATCTTTGAAAAAATCTGTACTGTATAAAGCACTTTAGAGATAAAGGTGACTTGAAATATGGATTAAATATATTATTTTCCTCAAAATTCTACAAACGATACCCCATAATGACAACGTGAAAGTTTGTTTGAAATCTTTGGAAATTTATAAAAATAAAAATAAATCACATGCACATAAGTATTCACAGCCTTTGCTGCCTTTACTTTGTTGAAGCACCTTTGGCACCAATTACAGCCTCAAGTCTTTTTGAGTATGATGCTACAAGCTTGGCATACCTATTTTTGGGCAGTTTCTCCCATTCTTCTTTGCTGGACCTCTCAAGCTCCATCGGGTTGGATTGGGGAACATCAGTGCACAGCCATTTTATCCTGAACTCTCCAGAGTTGTTCTGTCGGGTTCAAGTCTGGGCTCTGGCTGGGCCACTCAAGGACACTGAGTTGTCCCGTAGCCACTCCTTTGTTATCTTGGCTGTGTGCTTAGGGTCGTTGTCCTTTTGGAAGATGAACCTTCACCCCGGTCTGAGATCCAGAGTGCTCTGGAGCAGGTTTTCATCAAGGATGTCTATACATTACTGCATCCAGGTAGGCTGTCATGTGCCTTTTACTGAGGAGTGGCTTCGTCTGGCCACTCTATCATACAGGCCTGATTGGTGGAGTGCAGCAGAGATGGTTGTTCTTCTGGAAGGTTCTCCTCCCTTCACAGAGAAACGCTGGAGCTCTGTCAGAGTGACCATCGGGTTCTTGGCCACCTTGGCAAAGGCTGTGAATATTTATGTACGTTATTTTTTATTTTTGTAAATTCACAAAGATTTCAAACAAACTTCTTTCACATTGTCATTATGGGGTGTTGTTTGTAGAATTTTGAGGAAAATAATGAATTTAATCCATTTTGGAATAAGGCTGTAACATAGCAAAATGTGCAAAAAGCAAAGTGCTGTGAATACTTTCCGGATGCACTTGTATGGTAGCATGCCATTCCAAACACAGCTTCTGTACTGATTTCATTGTACTATTATATCTAGCAGATTCTGCCAAACGTAGTAGGTTATTCAGGTATTCAATGTAGGGATGTAACGGTATGAAAATTTCTTATCACGATTATAGTGACCGAATTTATCACGGTTATCAGTATTATCATGGTATTGTTCAAATGTGCTGGAGTTGTTCAAAAAGTACAGACACATAAATCACTTCAAGTTTTATATTCAAAAATCAACAAATAAAATGACTTTTTGTTTGCATAATCACTAAAACAATTACATTACCAATCATGTTCGGATTTTAAACAACAACTTGACTGACAACAGTTTAATAGCATGTTCAAATATCTAATGTTAATGTTCAAATAAAGCTTTGAAAAAGATTCATAAAAAGGTAAACCTCACGTCAGCCTTTAAATAAAGAAAAGGGTTAAGTCAAAATGATAATTGATTAATAAATAGTTATGTATTTTATCTGCTCCATAAATAATTCTTGATAACTTATCTGAATTGTTTAAATGTGTAGAATCCACATAAGCTTGATTTTCATCAAGCAGGGCATGCAAATTCGGTCCGTTTTTGGCCAGACAGAAACTGCACACAGGCTGAATGTAAATATAAGTCTCACTCACTGACAGCAGGTGGCGCTTTATATGGAAAAGCTGAATAACAGCTGTTTCCCATAAACTCCGTGAACAAAGCAGTATTGCGATTAAGAACACTTCCTTTAGGTATTACATTGAGCGAAGATGAAAACAAAATGCCATCGAATCGTTTCTGAAGACAGTCAGAACCTTCAGAGGAACATTCATATAATTAATTCATATATTCACTTGTATAATTCCCTCAGGACTCTTTTAAAACCTCCCAGCTTTTCCGCCATGTTTTCACTCAAAACTAATCTGCTGCTGTGCGCACGTGAGACTGCGCTTTATGCTGGACAGTATTTATTTATCGTGAGTTCTTCAAATCGCGGTAATCGAATACGGTTTTAATGATAATTAAAAAATTAAACGGTAATACTAACCGTCTGGAATTTTATCATGATTTATCGTCAAACCGGTAATCATTACATCCCTAATTCAATGCATACAGAAAATATGCACATTATTGATAGTTTTCATGTGACGTTACACTCTTATATGAACGACCACCTGGAGGGCAAAACAAGGCTTTGCTCCATTGACCGCCAGTTATTTTTACTCTGTTTGCATTAAACAGTAATGTAGTAAAACGCTTATGTTAAAAGGCGAAGTTCAGTACACGCCTTACTGATGACACATACTTTGTACAGGCAAGCAGATGAAGCCAGAATATACACAATGTGCAAAGTTTCGCATTAAATGGTTTACTGTAGAAAACCATTATAAAGAAAACACAGAACCATTTAGTGCATTACGTTCATATTCCAGACTCATCTGCTTGCCTATATAAAGTAAGCATAATAGCTAAGGCGTGTACTGAATTTGTACTTTTAATATCATTGTTTTAAATACATTTAAGGCACTTTAAGTGTTTTCACAATGATTTGTCACGCTGTTTAGTGATGGAAATGTTGCGGCGGGTACATAATATGAATTGCAAATGGCTAAACCTTGCATTTTGTTCATACATCTTTGTCTTATTCTTTTGAGAGGTGACCTAAATATTTGCGGCTTGGAAACAGATGGAAAATTGACAGGCTTGTGCTGCAGTTCTATGGATGTTTTGCCCTCCAGGTGTTTGAGCCGGTCACATGACTGAAAGCTATGAATACAAACTGGATACTGCAGAAATAGTAAGAGTAGTGTGAAAATATGAAATCTCCGCACTCTGACGACAGCCGCTGCTCAAAACGAGAACAACAAACGTGTAATGACTTTATAAACAACGTGTAAAGTGTTATAAACCAATTGTTTTAACTGAAGTATAATATTAAATAAAATCAAAATTTCAATAAATACCAAATATAAATCATAACTATATAAGAAATGCCTGTATAGTGTGTTCATTTATTCATTTGTAGTGTGTTTTGAATGTTAGTTAATCAGGGGTGCGTTTTCCAATAGCAACTATGTCCGGTAACGATCAGTAACAATGAAACTTGCGACCATAGTTGCTTTTGGGAAACACACCCCAGGTTGATTTAAGGTCATAAACTCTCGGTCTGGGGTGCGTTTCCAAAAACCATTGTTAGCTAACTATGATTGTTAGTTCCATTGAACTCGATTGGTAAACACAGAACTTGTGACCATAGTTGCTTCTGGGAAGTGCACCCCAGATTGAATGCCTTAAACAGTGCACTTCTGATTGAGACACACCCATAGATTTAGTTCTCATTTATTTTTTTGTTAATTATTCTCATCTTAAACAGAACAAAGTGTCCAAATACACAGAAAAGCTCCTGCTGAAGCAACTAAGATCCATGTGACACGCTATTATAAAGATGACGTTAATTAAAGAGGAGAGTGAAGACATGAAGATTGAAGAAGCATTCAGAGTCAAACAAGAAGATACTGAGGAACAAACAGGTTAGTTTTCATTCTCAAAGCTGAACTCAATCATTTGATTTTTATTAAAATGTCCAGCTCTCCAGAAATGAATGATACTGAAGAATGTATTTTATTTGGATTTTTTTTAGTCACACATTCGATAACTGTACACAACAGTAAATGATGAATCAAGCAATAACTAAGTCATATGTCATTAACATCAGCCTAGTAACAAAATAATAAAACATTTGGACCATTGACAGCTTTTACAGCAGTTACTGCATGCTGTCTATATTTGTTCTTCATTTAAAAGGCTGTTGAGAGAAAAAAAAAAACACTAAGTAACTTTATTTTATAAGAAACAGCAAAACAATAGATGCTTTAAATCAAACTGTTTAATTGTTTCTAAGTTGAAAACATTACCCTAAGATGATTTTCTACACCATCATTATTTTTTTTTTTTTAAATAGATTATTTTGAGTTTTTCCCAACAGTCCAAGCATACCTATTGGCCTATTAGAACAGTGCATGAAAAAATTATAATAATTGTAAATAATAATTCTGCTTGTCAATTGTTGGTGATATTATATTCATTACTGATTATTCTTTTTACTGTTTATTTTATTAATTAATTGATGCAGCCCTAATATCAATGATACACTTCATTAACTGGTTAGGTTGTTCAGTGTTTTCAGGTTAAAATATAAACCTGAGTATCATCGGCATAACAGTGAAAAAAAAATTATAATGTCTCTCAGGGGGGACATCTACAAGGAGAAAAGCAGAGGACCTAATATGGTTACACTTTATTTTGATAGTCCACTTTAGACATTCTACTAACTATAAGTAACTTTGTAACTACATGTCAACTAATTCTCATTAATTTGCAACTACATGTCTACTAACTCTCAGAGTAGACTGTTAGGGTAGGTTTAGTAGAATAAGTTGACATTTACTTGCAAAGTTTCTCATAGTCAGTATGTCGTATGTTGTTGACCCATCAAAATAGAGTGTTAGAAGTTATTAAGCAGATAGTCTACTAATACTCTAATGACTGCTAGTTGACCTGTAGTTGCAAAGTTACTTACTGTTAGTAGAATGTCTAAAGTGGACTATCGAAATAAAGTGTTACCCCTAATATTGAGCCTTGTGGCACTCCATACTTGGGTTAAATAAAGAGATGTCTCATTGCTCTGTGTTTCCTCAAATGCCCTCTGAATCAGAATTGCACTTGGTTCTTAAGACCCCTACACACCTCAAGGGCCTCATTTCAAAAATATATAACTTATGACATTCAAAAATATATCACTAGAGAGGATCAAAACAGAATGGATAGGAGAGTTGGGAATTGACATATCCGAAGACACTTGGGATAAAGCTGTTGATAGACTAAATAGGACTTCATCTTGTGCACGACTCAATCTGATTCAGATGAAAGTTCTCTACCGTATTCACTATAGTAAAACCAAACTGGCTAAACTATACCCATATATAGATGAAACTTGATCTTTGCAATGCATTTAAGGCAGATCTAACCCATATGTTCTGGTCATGTACTAAACTGAGACAATTTTGGTTTTCAATATTTGAGATTTTAAACTCGGCATTTAATTTAAGAATTCAGCCTAACCCAATAATGGCTTTGTTTGGAGTCATATGTGACAACATTCACATAACTAAAGATAAAGAAAATGCCTTGGCATTTGCAACATTAATCGCTAGAAGAAGAATTATTTTAGAGTGGAAATCACCAATGCCGCCTAAACTGTCACTATGGCTTAGTGATGTAATGTTCTTTCTAAAAACTGAAAAATATTTTCTCAGAGGATCAACCAGAACATTTTACAAAACATGGGATCCTTTAATAATCTATATCAAGAAGAATGTACTCATCCAACTTTGAGTCCCCCCACATCCTCTCCCCCTGTCCCCAGTTTTGTTTTTATTTAAGATGTGGGTAGAAAAATTGAAAAATGGATGCCTCTGAAAGTGCCTCTGTCACTGAATACTTTCAATGTACCTTGTTCTGACAAAAAAAAAAAGAGATGTCTCATCAAACATGAGTAACAGTGGTCGGATAGATAGGACCTAAACCATGCCAATGCTTGTGCACAAATGCCAACATAATAATCAGAGAATGGCATGATCTATGTTGATATAATAGCACTAAAATATACATGTAGCTATGATGAGAGGTAGTTGTTAACTTCAATAAGCACAGTTGCTGTGCTATGATAGGACTTAAAGGGATAGTTCACTCCGAAATGAAAATTTGCTCACACTCAGGTCATCCAAGTTGTAGGTGACCTTTTTAGTAAAGATTTTTAGCTGAAACTGTGGTCTTTGGTGATTCATAAAATGCAAGTCAGTGGCTACTGTCTCTTTAAATCATGTACCTGGCTCCTGCCGATATATTGAGGTCTTAGAAAGCGAAATGATCAGTCTGTGCAAGGAACTGAACATTGTTTACAAAATTATTACCAGTAATCCAGAGACTCAGGCTAAATTTATTAATTAAAATGTAATTCATGATTCACTTGTCTAAGTAAAAAAGTTACTTGTCCATTACTTGCCCCCTTAAATTAATTTCCATTGCATTTCTTCCTAAACATACTAAATGTATGCATCATCTTTCATGTCAAATTCCTAGATTTTATTAATGTCATTTAGGATAATAATAATAATAATAATACACTATAGGGCTGTTATCAATCAAATGAAATGAGTATCAGAGAAAACACAGAAGCTGCATCTGAAGTGGAATTTAGATGCATTTACACAGACTATTTAAAGGGGACATAACACACACAGTTTCACCCAATCTCATGGTAATTTTGAGTACCTATATAGAGTAGTATTGCATCCTTCATATCTCCAAAAAAGTATTTAGTTTTATCATATTTATAAAAGAAAGATACAGCTTTACGATTCTTTCTGAAAAAAAGCCGAGCTCCTGGAGGCAGCGCGCCGTGGGCGGAGCTAAAGAGTGACGAGCACTTGAGCGCCGATCACCAACAAAACAGAGGCATTTGATGCCATTTCACTTACCGTCTGCAGCTCTGAATCATGACCGGGATCTTTTATAGCTGGGACCACTCCATCTTTCAGTATCATTTCAAATTATAAAAAATTTAAATAAGAAATTTATAAGTAAAACTATTTCCACATTGAGTGCATGTGTAAGGCTTCTCTCCTTTGTGAACTCTGATGTGATTCGTAAGGTGAAATGACTGATGGGTTTGTTCTTCCGAGCACTTTTTTGTTTCACTAGATTTTTGTTCATTCATGAAAACATGTTTCTTCTCATAGTGATTTTCACCTTCCATTTCATCTAGTACTTCACTCTCCTCTTTCAGTGCCATCAGGTCTAAAATGAAGAAAGATAAATACAATTTAACAACAGTTTAATAGCACATAGCAACAGACATCAAAACAACAATACACTTGCTAGATTATATATGCACTAAGCCAGTCAAAGTGGAGTTGTGTCAAGCTGGCAGTTATCAAACCCCTCATCACTTGACCCAGGAGAAATGGTTTATTATAGACCGATCCCAATGTTCAGTATTACAACAAAATTGTATTTCAATCAGTATTTAAGCCCCACTGTAACAACAACTGTTCTTATTAAAGTTTTAATAAATGGTGAAGCTGCGTGTCCTGTTTATCCTTTAGGCAAAATATACAATGGGGCCCTTATTTTCACGGAAGATAAAATTAAGGCTTCCTGCCTGCATCGTGATCCCATAACAAACATGTATACAATGTATTGAACATGCCTAGAGGAAAAACTGTATAAAAGTGTACAGACACAGATTCCATAGATTGCTCTGCAGAGTTTTCTTGGCCTTATTGTCTAATGATAAAAGTCTCTCTTCTGGCATCAAAACCCCAAGACTTTGAAAATGATTCCTCACAGAACAGGCAGAAGCCACCACATATGGCACTCTAATGAAGGCCTGTTTGGTTTGAAACCCATTAGTGTTTCTTTATATGTATATCTGCAAATAAAGGCTTTTTAAGTGCTAAAATCTATATATTGTGACTGGAAGTGGAATTCTGCCTCTTTTAAGAAAAAACAAGATGTTGATTTAATTCATAGTCTTTTTTCCCCTTTTAAGGGTGTACCAAGATGCTATAGTTTTTCAACATGACATCAAGGTTATTGGTCCTCCTATTAAGCACCATGCCTACAGAGTTATTCAGAAGAAGAGAAAGGTGATGCAGGTAATGAAGTGAAGTATCTGCTGAATGACGGTTGGCTGAGCTTAGTGGTAGTTCATGGAGTTCTTCATGTTTACTTGTCTTAATGTTTACCAAAGCCAGTTGGAATATTTAGGTTTTGTATTAATTATGGGAAGGTCAATGCAATCACCGTTCCTGATTCTTACCATTTACCCAGAATGGAAGACTGTATAAGAATTGTAATGTTTTGTTAGTAAACTTGATCTACTAAAAGGTCAAGTTGGGTTAAATTCTTCTGCCCCTAATGTATTGTCTTTGGTAACACCAGATACTTTTTTATCCAATATAATTTCCTGTAAAGCTATTGGAACAATCTGTATTGTGAAAATGTGATCCTTTATTTTGTAAAGCTTGTGGGAGCCTCATAAAGTGCTGGGCCCATATTCACAAAACATTTTATCTTACCACTAAGAGGTCTCCTAAATAGCAGTAAAAGTTGCTAAGAGTTTTCTCTTAAGCTGCTGAGACAAACTTTTACTAAGGAATAGAGAGAAGTCTTAAGCTAAGAGTAAGGGCGGGGTTGACATCATTGCTATGGAAGATGTCAGCATGCTTATTAACTATGCACACAGTGATTGGCTGACAGTCTCTGACAGAGATTTATTCATAGAAATATTGTAGAGCGCAATATCATGTTGCCATATTCAAATATAAATGTTAATTGCCACATTCAAATAAGGATTTTAAAATGTAGTCACTAATTAAACAATTATGTTCAGTTAATTGTCAGCCTCTTACAGCTATGCTTTTCGTAAACAATTTGTGAATATGCATAGAAACTTAATTAACATTGTGGAATAATCATGGCTGATAGTAATACATGCAAACGTAAAAGAAAACCAAACTGGATGCAAGAAGAGCTGTTACTTCTTGCCCAGCTAGTTAATGAAAACAAGGATATAATCAAAGGAATATCTAGAGTCGGAATAACCACCAAAACCAAAGGGGATACAATTTTAAAAACTCATTATCGTCAAATGTTTCTAAAATGTTTACGTTCCAAGGTAGATTGCCGGCAACAGCCATTTTAGGATAGTTTGTGGCTTAGTCTTAGTGACTTAGGAGTCCTCTTCACTACTCCTAACGTGTCACAGATTTAGGAGCTAGTTTTAGCACTAAAACGCTTTGTGAAACACTCTCAGAGCTAGGAGTCCTAAATTTAGGACTGACACGCCCACTATTTTTAAGATTTTCTCCTAAATCGATGAGCTATGAGTTACTTTTAGCCTTAAGATGTTTTGTGAATACGGGCCCTGTTGTTTACATCAAGTGTGAGCTCATGAATGTGTGTGATAGTTGTGTCTATATGGACTCAGAGATGAATTATTTTTCTAAGATTCTTTGTGTTTATCTGAAGAAAAAGTCATAAACATCATAGAAGTGAGTAAATTATGAAAGTATTTTCATTTTTGAGTGGAGTATCCCTTTAATGTTACACAAAAAAAAAATTTTTTTTTAGGCTGCATTATTTTTCCTAAAACACGTACTATAATTTTCTATTGTGCGTCATGTCACAATAAATATCAAACTTGTATGCAGAATCTTCTCCGCTGCACTTGAAGGCAGCAATAGTATTTGTCTGGTCATGTGATCTCAACGTTTGTCGATATGAGGCATTCTTCACTAGTATCATTCATTTCTGTAGAGCTGAACATTTTAATAAGAGTCAAATTAGTAAGTTCAGCTTTGCGAATGAAAACCAACCTGTTTGTTCCTCAGTATCTTCTTGTTTGACTCTGAATGCTTCTTCAATCTTCAAGTCTTCACTCTCCTCTTTAATAAACGCCATCTGTATAATCTGGGTATTTCTCAATTAGCTTCCTATTTCAGTAGTCAGCGCACTGGTAAGGTGAAGACAGTCAGAGTGACAGTTAATGGCTTTAAATGACCAGAACAAACTAAAATTTAGCACTAAACAAAAAAAAAAACTTCAAAGAAAGTTAAAATTTAATTATTTATGACTTGTATTTTGCATGTAACATAGCCTACTACATTCCACTTTAATGAAAACATATCTGTTTGTTAACGTTAGTAAAAGTCAAATCACACGTTTGTTGTTGTCGTTGCATTTACACTGTTTTGAGCCGTCAGCGTGCGGTGATCCGAGCGATTCAAATCAGTGAATCAATTGCTTCAATTGACTTGTTTCAAAAAGCTCCATTATTTGTTAAAGGGGTGGTTGATTGCGATTTCACTTTTTTAACATTAGTTAGTGTGTAATGTTGCGGCGCTGAAAGTTCAATGCAAACGGAGATATCGTCTTTTAAAATTCTGGCAGTTTAATGCCTACAAAAACGACAGGTAAGGGACTACAACGAGTTACTTCCCGGGTCTGATACGTCATGGACCCAGATAAACCCCGCCCCCGGGAACATGCAGCAAAGGGGGCGAGGCCATGTTGCGCTGCTTTAGAGAAGAGGAAGAGAAAACTAGGGATGTACGTAAAAATCTATTCATATGAATCGTGATTCTGTCTTCTAACGATTCTAATGGATTCTCAAGTTTCAAAATCATTAAAGCAGCGGTTCTTAATACTGTTACTCGTGTCACCCTGCTCTGCATCTCTCTCTCGCTCTCTCTCATTCAGATCTCAGATCAGCTCCAACAAACTGTTCCAATTATAGACTTATTTTCACACAGCAATGAGAAGCATTATAAATGGACACGCGTGCGGTTGCTGTGCTGTATTGAAGCTTTAATCAGGATAAAACCGTATATTAAAAGCTAACAGAAGCAGTAGCACTTACAAATAGCAGCGTATTTAAAAGTATGAGACAACAGCAACCAAACATTCCATTAAGAGCCGTGCTTGCACAGGTTCTGCACGATCCTCTTCACTAATATCCTCTGGGTCTCAATCGGGCTCAAATTGATAAGCATTATAGACAACGCCACTGTTTACAATACAACCGGAGCACATGCTGCTGAGGAGAGGGGCGGGACGTTCAGGCGTGCAGTAGAGGCGGTTTAGCGAATCACAACACACTGAGCCAGCTAACCAATCTCAGCCCATCGCGTATTTCTGAAGGAGGAGCTTCATAAAACCAGGAAATAAATCGAGGCGTTTGTCAGAGAAGGGAGAAGAGATGTGTGGAATAAAGGTAAATTATGCGTTTTTAAAAAAGCCAAGCATGAACACATGCTAGACTGCACCCCATAAACACAATCAAGCCTAGAAAAAAACCAGTCAACCACCCCTTTAATCATGTGCAGATACGCTTTACACACACACACACACAAAATAACGCTCATAAATGTTAGATGAAATGTTACAATGTTAAATTGATAATAATTTATTCATTTTACATTGCTTATAAAACTATTTCAAGTATGTAAACACTTCAAATGCTTAAAACACCAACCTCTCTTCAGACGCAGGAGCGCGGCGCAGCCTTGTGATGTCACATCGCCAGACTAAAATAAAAGTCCTTATAGTGCATAGAAATGTAGGGATACAGAAACGTACAGAAAACACAAAAATAACAAAACATATTTCAGAAGTTCTAGTAGGATTTTTAATGAAGTAAATTCTCAGCAATATTTTCTCAAGTCCAGCATGTCTCTCTCCAGCTGTTTCTAGTCTTTTGCAGTGACTAGTGTTGCTTCAGACAGACATAAATCTCAATATATCTGTCCTTTATATTGTTTGTAGAGGCTAAAGAGAAACATCTGTTCATTTTGAGCTAACATACTCAGCCTAATTGTCAAGATGACAAAAAAAAAATCTGAGAATGTTTGATTTTTAATTGACAAACAGAGTTTAAAAAGTATACAACAGAGACATAAATACAGAGTCTTTATTAATCAAGGAAAACATTGCATTAAATTATTTTGCATGCATTTAATATTTAATAAATTGTTATTTGCCATGTGCAACATTAAACATCTGGCAAATGACACATTTTGTTTAGTGGATATTTATACCTGGCGCCTGTACCATGATGGTAGATGAACAAATTCAGAGTTATAGGATAAGTTTTGAGTTGACAAAACCAAACCACTCCAATCTGGCTTTGTTGGTACCATGAAGCTGATCATCAACTTTCTGTCAACTCAGGCTTGATCCTGAGTTTCTGGAGCACGTCACATGAATGTGTGACATCAGCAGCGAACAGCCAATCACAACACCGAGCAAGTGTGACTCACTTCTCGCGAGAGAGCCAGCGAGATTCAAAACTCTTTTGTTAAAGGTTAAGAGATTAAAGAATATGAGGAATTTAAACACATTTCCACTGAAGTACTTGTCAAGTCACCTTTATTTATATAGCGCTTTTAACAATACAGATTGTGTCAAAGCACTTAACAGTATCAAGTTGGAGGATAGAGTGTCAGTAATGTATAATAATAAGATTAAACACTCAATTTTCAGTTAAAGGCATTTCATTATTGAATTCGGAGATGTCATTGTCTAGCTAAGTTTAGTTTAAATAGTATCTGTGAAATCAAATTTACAATAATCGCTAGAGAATCCATGAAAGAGGACAAATAAAGGAGATTATCTTGCTCTATCAGTGCAGTCACAAGTGAAACTTGTGAAGTTAGTTTATATAGTTGATAATATATAGCGATATATACTCGAACATGCAAGGTCACATGTAAGTGTTATCTATTGATTATATCACTTATATTACATATGACCTGTATATATTAATATTCATTTGAAATAAATGCTTTATAATAATTGTTAAACTAAAAGTGCTTGTGTGAAATGGAATAATAATTATATAAATCATATATAAATTGTAACTATCATTAAAGCTAGACAATTTTGTTGTATTTTTTTTTTTAAAGGTACCTCATAGTGACTTTTTTTGTGTCAGACATGTCATCATCTGATTGGTCCAATTTCAGTTTGAGTTCTCTAACCCAGAACATAATCTGCCCCGGAGCAGGTTAGTAGTGCAGTGTAAGTTACTATGGCGATGAACTGAGTTAATGGAGCACTTGACTGGTCTGCAGAAAGCCAAGTCCTGATCCTAGCTGAACACCTCTGGTGTGACTTTATATGCAGACCTTGAGCCAAAAACTCATCACCAAACACCAATGACTTGTACATACACTATAAGGACAAAAGTATTGGCACCCCCTTCTTTAGAACAGAAAAATGCACTAACAAAACTGTGGCAACAACAATGGAAACATAATTCACGTATTTAAAAATTGTATTTCCATCTCTGTTGCAACAGTTTTGGAAGTGTCTAAAATGACTGAACCCATATGTACAAGTCATTGGTGTTTGGTGATGAGTTTTTGGCTCAAGGTCTGCATTTACAGTCACACCAGAGGTGTTAAACTGGGATTAGGACTTGGTTTTATGTGCACAATTTCCTAGAATATCATTATATGCTTTAACATTAAGATTTGTACTCATAGAAATTACTAAAGTAGTCAAACATGTTCATTAGAAGGGGGTGACCCAATACTTTTGGCAATATAGAGTATATAATATAAAAGAGCTATATAAATAAATACACCTCACGGATACGTTTTCTACGCTTTGATTTGAACATAAACAGTGTATCCTTGTAGCGTGGCTGACACAGAACAGCGTACACAGTTTGCGTCCAGCAGATACTCTCCAAAATGGTGCTACGTTGACGCAGAGGAGACGAATAGTTGAATAAAGTCGTTATTTTTATTTTCTTTCCATACAAAAAGTATTCACGTCGCTTCATAACAGTCAGATTGAACCATTGATGGCAGATGGACTATTTTGGTGATGTTTTTCATACTTTTCTGGACCTTGACAGTGTAATTTACTTGGCAGTCAATGGGACAGTCACAAGCCTCTCGGTTTTCATCCAAAATATCTTAAATTGTGTTCCGAAGAGGAACAAAGCTATTGCAGGTTTGGAACAACAATGGGGTAAGTGATTAATGACAAAATTTTCATTTTGGGGTGGAGTAACCCTTTAATAACAAGTCGTTATGATTGAACAGCATTATACTCTATACAAAATAATGTTAATCACAATAAATACAGGTGCATCTCAATAAATTAGAATGTCGTGAAAAAGTTCATTTTTTCTTGTAACTTATTTCAAAAAGTGAAACTTTCATATATTTTAGATTCATTACATGTAAAGTAAAACATTTCAAAAGTTTTTTGTTTTAATTTTGATGATTAGAGCTTACAGCTCATGAAAGTCAAAAATCAGTATCTCAAAATATTAGAATATTTACATTTGAGTTTAAATTAATGACCATCCATACAGTATACATTTGGGGTATCTCTTGTTTTTTGAAACCACAATAATGGGGAAGACTGCTGACTTGGCAATGATCCAGAAGACGAACATTGACACCTTCCACAAAAAGGGTAAGTCACAGAGGGTCATTACTGAAAGGTGTGGCTGTTTACAAAGTGCTGTATCAAAGCATATTAAATGCAAAGTTGACTGGAAGGAAGAATTTGGGTAGGAAAAGGTGCAAAAGCAACAGGGATGACCGCAAGCTTGAGAATACAGTCAAGCAAAGCTGATTCAAACACTTGGGAGAGAGCTTCACAAGGAGTGGACTGAAGCTGGAGTCAGCTGAAGCTGGAGTGCATCAAGAGTCACCACCATGGGTACCGTGTCCATTTTTGTGTGTCTACATGTGGGGCGAGGGTGTGAATATTCGTTTGCGTGCATGAGGGTGGGAACGTATGCTTGTGTATATGTGTGCTTGTTCGT
Source organism: Schizothorax lantsangensis (assembly GCA_027422415.1). Lineage (NCBI taxonomy): Eukaryota > Metazoa > Chordata > Actinopteri > Cypriniformes > Cyprinidae > Schizothorax > Schizothorax lantsangensis. Next base: position 109,751 of record JAPDDO010000309.1, read on the forward strand.
CTACATCTATGTGTCAGGTCGGGCCTTAGACTCCGCCTCACTCATCATCTCAGTCGACCCCCACCCCACCACCATGCCCTGCCGGTGGAGGATGCCGCCGGTGCGTTGGTGGTTTCTCGCGCCGGGGCAGGATGCTCGGGTGAGCGCCGGCCCGCTCTCGGCGGTCGCTTGGCGGGGCCTGGCCCTACTGGCCTTGCTGGGCCCCGATTGGGGGGTGGGGGGCCTTTGGATCTCCGGGCCCAGGGCCCGGTCTGCCCTGGGGTGGTCGGCTGCCGGTGGAGCCTGCGGGCTTGCCGCCACGGCACCCTGAGGCGTCTACACTGTGACTGTCGGAGGTTCCACCTTCGGGCACTCCTCTGCCCTTTTCTGGGTGGAGGCGGCAGTTGTCCCTGCGGTGGTTCTCCTGGGGGTCCCGTGCCCTGGGGGGCCCCCGGATGTTTGGGGCCCGGGTCTTTTCCATGCCTGCTTCATGCCTTGCGGGATGGGGCTGTTGTGCCCCACACACACTATTAAACATTTACATGGAGGAACCTTATGAACACAAGCGCGCTCACACACACAGGTGTACACTCAAGCAGTCACATTGGTGTAAAAACAGGTGCTCACAGACACGCATTGTCTTGATCTGCTGTTGCTTCAAAACTTATTTTGTAATATTAGTTATGTGTGCTGCTCAATAACATTTAACATTTAGAATTTATTGTGATTCATACAGATGTTGGTTGTTGCTGCAGTCTCTATGATGTTGTGTCTTCTGTTGTTTTCTTCTGTTGTTTTCTCTTTTTGTCAGCAGGTATCGAAGCAAATTGTCTGTTTTTTTTTTGTTTTGTTTTTTTTTCTCTCTCTCTCTATCCCCCATTCTCCTTTTTTCTCTCTCTCTCTCTCCCCCTTCTCTGTTGACTTTCCCCACAATTTTTTTTTCTTTTTTTTTTCTTTTCTTTCTTCTTTCTCTCTCTTGTTTTCTCTGTCCCCCGGTCTTGTCTGTCATAGTGTGGTTAAATAAAAGGGTATATAAAATTAAATTAATTAATAAAAAAAAAAAAAAAAAAAAGGCTGTGAATGATGATAGCATAGCTACACATACATAGAGTCACCACGCTCAGACGTCTTCAGGAAAAGGGCTACCAAGCCACTTCTGAACCAGAGACAACGTCAGAAGCATCTTACCTGGGCTGTGGAGAAAAAGAACTGGACTGTTGCTCAGTGATCCAAAGTCCTCTTTTCAGATGAAAGTAAATTTTGCATTTCATTTGGAAATCAAGGTCTGGAGTCTGGAGGAAGAGTGAAGAGGCACAGAATCCATGTTGCTTGAAGTCCAGTGTGAAGTTTCCACAGTCAGTGATGATTTGGGCTGCCATGCCATCTGCTGGTGTTGGTCCACTGTGTTTTCTGAAGTCCACAGTCAACGCAGCCATCTACCAGGAAATTTTAGAGCACTTCATGCTTCCTTCTGCTGACAAGCTTTATGGAGATGCTGATTTCATTTTCCAGCAGGACTTGGCACCTGCCAAAGGTACCAAAAGCTGGTTCAATGACCATGGTGTTACTGTGCTTGATTGGCCAGCAAACTCACCTGACCTGAACCCCATAGAGAATCTATGGGGTATTGTCAAGAGGAAGATGAGAGACACCAGCCCCAACAATGCAGATGACCTGAAGGCCACTGTCAAAGAAACCTGGGCTTCCATACCACCTCAGCAGTGCCACAAACTGATCACCTCCATGCCACGCCGAATTGAGGCAGTAATTAAAGCAAAAGGAGCCCCTACCAAGTATTGAGTACATATACAGTAAATGAACATACTTTCCAGAAGGCCAACAATTCACTAATTTTTTTTTTTATTATTGGTCTTATGAAGTATTCTAATTTGTTGAGATAGTGAATTGGTGGGTTTTTGTTAAATGTGAGCCTAAATCATCACAATTAAAAGAACCAAAGACTTAAACTACTTCAGTCTGTGTGCATTTAATTTATTTAATACACAAGTTGGTAACACTTTAGAATACTGTTTCTTACTTACTGCATAACTAATAAGGAATTATTGAAGAACTAACAGGTAATTATTCAATAACACTTAACTCACTACTGTTAACTACTAAGGAAGATGTGTTAACTAATCAGTATGTAATACAATTTTATGATTTTGTTAAGTAACAGTTAGCTAATCATTAACTAATGTATTCTGTCATACCTCCTGAAGAACTACTATTAATTATCTACTAGTTAAGGTTCAAGAAAAATAACTATGAAGTAACTACTTATGAACAGTAATTCACAATTAAATTGAGTTGTGACCCTCTCATATAAATGTTATTAGCAGTAGTAGTAGTAGTATGAAAATGCAATATTAATAAATGCAATACATTTTATAGAGGTTTTCCCTGTGTAGTGAATTGTTTTGTGAGTGTGTTTTGTAAGAAATCAGCTTCAGATAGGAACCGCACCATCACTCCAGTGCCTTGCGATAACTTACCTTAGTTTTTATATTTTATATACAGTACTCTATGTGTGCCTCCTCACCATATACCACATTACCATTAATTCAATTCCTGTATGTAAGGCAAGGACTGAGGGAAAATGAAAATACAGGTAACACATTAGCAATTAATAAAGAATTATCAAATAATTCTGCAGGAATTACTTAGAACCTAAAACAGTATTCTAAAGTGAAAATATAGGGAACTCATTAGTAATTAATGAAGAATTATCAAATGATTCTGCTGGACTTATTTTGAACCTGAAACAGTAGGCCTGTTCTAAAGTGAAAATATTAGAAACCCATTAGTAATTAATAAAGAATTATTAGATAATTCCACAAGAATTACTTAGAACCTGAAACAGTATTCTAAAGTGAAAATATAGGGAACTCATTAGTAATTAATAAATAATTATCAAATGATTCTGCTGGACTTATTTCGAACCTGAAACAGTAGGCCTATTCTAAAGTGAAAATATAGTGAAACCTATAATAATTAATTAAGAATTATCAGATAATGCCGCAGGAATTACTTAGAACCTGAAACAGTATTCTAAAGTGAAAAATATAGGGAACTCATTAGTAATTAATGAAGAATTATCAAATGATTCTGCTGGACTTATTTTGAACCTGAAACAGTAGGCCTATTCTAAAGTGAAAATATAGTGAAACCTATAATAATTAATTAAGAATTATCAGATAATGCCGCAGGAATTACTTAGAACCTGAAACAGTATTCTAAAGTGAAAAATATAGGGAACTCATTAGTAATTAATGAAGAATTATCAAATGATTCTGCTGGACTTATTTTGAACCTGAAACAGTAGGCCTATTCTAAAGTGAAAATATTAGAAACCCATTAGTAATTAATAAAGAATTATTAGATAATTCCACAAGAATTACTTAGAACCTGAAACAGTATTCTAAAGTGAAAAATATAGGGAACTCATTAGTAATTAATAAATAATTACCAAATGATTCTGCTGGACTTATTTCGAACCTGAAACAGTAGGCCTATTCTAAAGTGAAAATATAGTGAAACCTATAGTAATCAGATAATTCCACAGGAATTACTTAAAACCTGAAACAGTATTCTAAAGTGAAAATATAGTAAAACCTTTAAGTTGGATAGTTATGGCAAGACAGTAGAGTTGGGGTTCCTTTCGGAAGCACATTTCCTACAGAACATGCACACAATGCAATTATTTATGATACAGGCAAAAGCATAAGGGGTGAGAACCAGAACGACGTAAGTGATATTTCACCAACTTTACAGGAGGGCCAAAACAAAAATTTACTATTGGTTGATCTGAATTTGTGCACTGATTTCAATCGTTTATTATAAAAATTTGTACACTCATGGATGACAGTATATTTTTGTCAGTAGAAAGTGCTCATCAAGAGTTTTCTTTTGATATATATATACGCCCTTCTTACGCCCTTCTGGTTCTCACCCCTCGTTATGTACAATTATAGTAATGAGTCCTTTTGGGAGTGCATCAAACAAAATGCATATTTCATTTTCATTATAGGCTAATAATAGTAGTAGTGGACTGTAACAAAGTTGGTACTGTAGTAGTACTTTGTACTTGTCCTTTTACTCAAGTCATTTTGAAAATAAATAGACCTTATAATTTTACTGGAGTAATATTTTATTGGGGTATCTGTACTTTTACTCAAGTACTTGATTTATGGGCCACCACCTGATTATTATAGTGATTATTTGCGTATAACTGTTCAGTAGTAGTTATTTCATAGTTATTTTTCTTGAACCTTAACTAGTAGATAATTAATAGTAGTTCTTCAGGAGGTATGACAGAACACATTAGTTATTGATTAGCTAACTGTTACTTAACACAATCATAAAATTGTATTACATACTGATTAGTTAACACATCTTCCTTAGTAGTTAAGAGTAGTGAGTTAAGTGTTAATGAATAATTACCTGTTAGTTCTTCAATAATTCCTTATTTGTTATGCAGTAAGTAAGAAACAGTATTCTAAAGTGTTACCCACAAGTTTCACAGTTTGAGTTGAATTACTGAAATAAATGAACTTTTACACGACATTCTAATTTATTGAGATGCACCTGTATATTGCGAGATTAAACATCTGTCCATTGACAATAGTGCAGGCAGAAATGCCTTTACGCTACTAGTCGGAGCTGAATTTGACGACACGCGGACCGTGAAAAAGGTCTATATGACACCAGCCAGACATCTGCATAATCATTGGAATCAAGTACACCTAGTAAATCAAAGATCTGGCCTGAGCACTTTGTCATTCAAAGGTTTTCATATGATCTGGAACTGAAGCTTCAGCAAGGAAATGATGCACACAGAAAAGACAGTTTCCTTTTGGATGTTACAAAGGAACTAAAGTCTGAAATCCTGAACAAACTTGCAGAAGTTATTTTCAATTTGAATCCATACCAATCACAGGAACAAATTGAAAGTGTGGCCAAAGCCTTGGTTGAAAAACATCCATGCTTAAAAGAGTCAGGGTCTTTGGGTGGCTGGTATTTGCTGGAAATTAAGCCAGAGTTTCAAAATGGTAAATTTCAGGCAGAAACTGCATGTAGCAGGATGTACAGCATTGTCTGTGTTCACAGATGAGACAGGTAAAAGATGACTTAAGAAGCTGAGGCAATCTGAAACAAATGTCTTGTCTGATATGCCAGATGGAAAAACTAACAGCTCTCTCTTGAAGAAAGGAAAGCTCTGCTGTGGAAATGAAATAGAAGAACCCTTAGGATAAATTAACTCAGTATCAATGATCCATTAATGTACTCATATTTCTGCCATCTCAAACTTGTGTATATTTGTCTATTTATTAATTTATTTATTTGTAGGATTTACTCATAGGCTTTTAGATATGTTTAATACACCGCAAATCAGTGGGATCCAAAACAAGCTTCAAAATGTACATAATGACAAAATAAATGCAGTTCTGTCGTGACAACTCTCGAAGTGATTGGCATGGAAATGTACATGACAATGTTAATGTGTTTGGTCTTGGTGGAATAGATCTGCTACGCTGCTGCTGCTGCTGGCAGAGCAAGTACCGAAACTTACTTCTGTCAATACATCCACAACATGCTGCTGTGAGCATGTAAGTATCCTGTTGTATACTTTTTAAACTCTGTTTGTCAATTAAAAATCAAACATTCTCAGATTTTTTTTTTGTCATCTTGACAATTAGGCTGAGTATGTTAGCTCAAAATGAACAGATGTTTCTCTTTAGCCTCTTCAGATCTCTTCATCTTTGAGGCGATGCTGTCATACTGTGTGAGACTCTGTCTGTACAGATGGGCTCTATAAACTCTATGTATGAATATAGACTCTGGCTTCTGTAAACAGTGTTTCTACAGTCTGTATTCATAGAGTTTCGCTCTGTGACTGATTATCACTAAAGATTGTGTGAGCGTGCGTCTCTTTACAAACCGTGTTGGGCAGTCACTAGTTACAGTAACATTACTTTTTGCAGGAACTAGTAGTGTAACTAATTATTAATAAGATTACAGTAATAATATCACAGTAACCATCCATAAAACAGCTTGTTACTTTTGATGCCTTAACCCAGGGGTGTCAAACTCATTTCCTGGAGGGCAGGAGCCCTGCAGAGTTTAGATGCAACCCTAATTAAACACACCTGATCCAGCTAATCATGTCATTTAGGCTTATTTGAAAACTACATGGTATGTGTGTTGGAGCAGGGTTGGAACTAAACTCTGCAGGGCTGCAGCCCTCCAGGAACTGAGTTTGACACCCCTGCCTTAACCTCTACTGATTTGAAATCCAACAATCCAAAATTTCCTAGATTATTTTCAGAATTTTCACGACTTTCACAGGCACAAGAAGTTACCAGTGCATCAGGCAAGCTTGGAATATTGAAAAGCTTACATTCAGTGGATGGAAATATTGCCATTACATTGATTTTGTCAGGAGAAAAGATGATCTAAACACCACTGTGTGGCATTGTGACATTACTTTACTCTGGCATTACATGGCTTGCCCACCCACATATATTTAATTTTCATTATCAACCCAGTATAAACCTTTCATAATTAAATCTATAATTCATTGCTAAAATCACAAATCAAATGCTCAAATGGACATTGCAAAGGATGAATCAAATGCTCAAATTATAAATCGATTGCTCAAATGGAAACCAGAAAATGGCAATTGATAAATCCAATGCAAATGTCAATCAAGTAGCGTGGGTGGAGCTTTGAAACAGAAGAGTTCGGTGACAACTATGAGCACTATGGCTTTTCAAGCTGTAATTTCACATTTGCGTGCCCTCTCCCAAGATGTGTCCTTAGGAAGGGTTAATGAAAATGTTGTGGAGTCGATAGTGGAACATCTCCTTGAAAGAATGGGGGAATAATGACCCTTAGACTGATGAAACACGGGGCAATCAGGTGAGAGACAGGCCCCACGACCGATTTAAAGGGGTGGTTGATTGCGATTTCACTTTTTTAATGTTAGTTAGTGTGTAATGTTGCTGTTTGAGCATAAAAAATATCGGTAACATTTTACATACAGTTTATATCAAAGACCTATGTAGTGCACTAAAGAAAACATCTGTTGTGATTTTTCACATCTTCAATCAAGCTCAGTAAGAAATGTATCAGAAGTTGATCTAGGATGAGTGTTTCTTCTCCTGAACTCATGTAGCAGCACACGTGTGGGATCTTCTTCACATTCAGACACAACATAAATGTGAGGGACATATCCCTACCAATATCTAGCGACTACCAAATTGTTCTTAGCAATAATTTTGATCAAACAATTAAATATGTATACATTTTTTGTAATATCGGACACATCTAAATATGTCATACCATTGATATTACCGAAGAAGTTAAAGTAAATGTGTTAGAAAACTGCACGCTTTCAAGGACTCACATTTAATGCATGGGTGGAGTAAGAATGTAAGGCAGTTGCACACCGGACGAAAAGCGCAACGCCGCATTTACAACTCACAGGTAGCCTAATTGCACCCAGTTCAAGACAGCAGTCCAAAACATAAAAAAAAAAAAAAAAAGTTCACTTCAGGAATTAACAAAGTTGGGTTGATGAGTTTGAAATATGGTGTTTGACAAAACAGAGCAAACAGAAAAAGAAAGTGTGATCTATGGCTATTATTAGCTCTCTCTCTCTATATATATATATACAGTATATATATACATCAGCATATATACGAAACATCAGCGAAACACCACAACATCAGAAAAATCAGGCCCTTCCTGACAGAGCATGCTGCGCAACTTCTTGTCCAGGCCCTTGTCGTTTCTAGGCTGGACTACTGCAATGCTCTTCTGGCTGGTCTTCCATCAAACACAATCAAACCTCTACAAATGATTCAGAATGCAGCGGCACGACTGGTCTTCAATGAGCCCAAAAGAACCCATGTTACACCTCTCTTCATCTCACTGCACTGGCTACCAGTGGCAGCTCGCATCAAGTTCAAGACACTGATGCTTGCATACAGAACGACCACAGGCTCAGCACCCTCCTACTTCCACTCATTATTACGAATCTACATCCCCACCAGAAGTCTGAGATCTGCTAGTGAGCGACGCCTTGTGGTACCATCACAGAGAGGCTCAAAATCACTCTCCAGAACATTCTCGTTCACCATTCCTGGATGGTGGAATAATCTTCCCACCCCTATCCGGAATGCTGGATCCCTGTCAATCTTCAAGCAACAACTGAAGACTCATCTCTTTCGGCACTACTTGACTTCATCCTAAACTTGTTCTTAAAAAAAAACAAAAACAAAAAAAAAACTCCTTTCCCTTTATCTTTCTCTCCTTCCCTTGCTAGCTTGTACTTATTTGAACAATGACTGAGACTTGGTGTTACGAGCACTTCCTCTGTCTGATTGCCTCTTCAAGATGAATCGCTTTATGTACTCCCCAATTGTAAGTCGCTTTGGATAAAAGCGTCTGCCAAATGACTAAATGTAAATGTAAATGTAAATATATATAGACAAAAAGACAGTTGAAGTCATTATGTACATTAACAATAATTTGGGACAATTATAATGTGAATGTGTGGAAAACTATGTGAGTGGCGCTCTGTGGTGCAGCAGGATTTGGAATAGCATCCTGGATCACCGCGGACAGTCTTTAAAGGGGTGCTATTAAGCTCTTTTACTAAGTCTTGATTTTGTTTTGGGGGATGTACTAGAACATGATCTCATGCTTGGTGATCGCATTATTTTAAAAATCATTTACATTATTACAATAATGTAATTGTAATTCAGATGTCTCCCCAGCCTGGAACAACGGCTCGATTAGTTCCGGGTTTGATGAAGGCCCACCTTCCGAAAAACGAAATGTGTTGTGATTGGTTAGCTGTTCCAGTGCGTTGTGATTGGCGAACTGCCCCGCCCCTTGCCATAGCAGCAAGTTCATCAATATTGCTATATCAGTGCAGACCCCAAGAATATTGAGGATCGCGCAGAACCTTTGCATGCACAGATATTGCAAGACATATTAAAGTGGTAATGTTGTTGTTTTTTTTGGCTAAATCACGTTTTAGATAGGATGTCAACAACAGCTTAAAAATAACTGCATTTACTATGTACAGATACGTGCAACGGTATGCATTGTTTATTGTTCTTTAATTCTAACATTATAACATGAATTGCAGTGAAACTGTTATACAGTTGAATTTACTTATACCACAGTTACACTATTTGTGGCGGCATATATATGCAAATTAATTCTCTAACAGCGGGAGGCGCTGTTGGAGAGGGAGAGATCAAGGTTTCCACGGTAACACTGTACACAAAACAGAGCTCCGCTCACAAATGCTGCTTTATCAGACATTACATGCAAGATGAAATTAAAATGACATCCAAAATTTTCTGAAGACAGTCGGTTTCCTTCAGAAATACAGTGATATAAAAACACCCACACCGGGTTTCGATTTTGAAACGTGCAGTGCTCAAACAAGCATTCTCCCCACCCACCAACCATTCGAATTTCCGTAGGTGGGATTAATTTTAATGATACGGGCCGCTTTGTGATATCACAAACACCGGAAAACAACGCTGTAGTCCAAACGAGCCGTTCGTTGTAGTTCTTGAAAAGAGATTTTTTAAAAACAAAATATCTCCCCCTTTGGAGTGGACTGAGATTTGTAACTTTGTAGATCTTTTTATACCCAAACATACACACTGACTAAAATTCAAAAAGTGAAAAAGCATAATTTTACCCTTTTAACTGTTGCTTAATGTTGTTAAACTGAATGTACAAAGCAAACTTAGCTGAAATATCCACAAAATAAAAAAACAACACTGAAATAAGATCGCGAGGTTTATGCGTTTGGCCAATCAGCGTACACTTACGTCACTGATAGTTCCTATATAACTGTTTTAGACTCTACTCTGAAGTAGGAGCTAATTAACCGGTAGTTCCTCCGAACGGAGTTCCTAGAACTAAAACAGTTCCTAGTTCCTGTACATGCCAAAAAAGCAGGTACTTCCGCCAATAGGTCTAGGAATGCCTTACATGTGCCATCACTGTGGGAAGAGTTGCTCAAGGCTCACTTGAGAGTTCACACTGGAGAGAAACCTTTCACCTGCGATCAGTGTGGAAAGAGTTTCAGGATTAAAGGAAACCTACAGACTCACATGAGGATTCACAAGAAGCCTTTCACATCTTCGGTGTGATATGAGTTTCTCCTATAACAAAGACCTGAAACTTCTTTTGAAAACTCATTCTGGAAAGAAATAGCCATTTTCCTCAGTGTAACAAGAGGTTTAGAAAAAGGAAAATTTTCTACAATTAATTTTGGAAGGCAATTCAGTCGTGGTCAGTGTAATAACTATTTTTTTATTTTACATAGATGCATGTGAAAGTCATACAAATGTGAGACCCTGTTTGTTCTTTGTTAAAGAGTATGACAAGAAAAATGCTGTGTGAAATAAAGGTTACGTTCACACCACAGCCTAATGTGGGCTACATCTGACTGTCACCTTCATGACTACTTTAACTTCTTTTATTTGCATATTTCAACTCTTTATGCTTCACCATAAGGCTGTTTATTTACTAAACTATACTAAAGGCCTTTTCACCCTGAATGTGAAAATTCAGCGCGGTGACGCTTTTGAATCGAAACAACAGATCCCTATGGGGCTATTCACATTAGGCCTGATCATTCGCAATACGAAAAAGCAAGTTTTTTTCTTCACCCTGTATGTTGAAAAAAATCTCATCCCGCCAAAAAAATATTGTCTGCAATCACAGACTGTCACGGTGCACACAGCAGGGAGGAACAAGGACATGCAGACGAGGACATAAACTCAAATAATAGTCTTTAATGCAGACAAGGCAAGACAGGGCAAGACAGGAAACACCGGGAGTAATGAGTAGACCAGACCAAATCAAACTCTAAAGACAGGAACTCTAAATACACAGGTAAATCATAGATAAAGAGACAAACACAGCTGGACACGAATTAAAGGGGGGGTACAATGATGTTTCATGCATTCAGAGTTATTTACACTGTTAAAGAGTTGGATTCTCATGATAAGCATGGACAAATTTTCAAAAAACGATTTGGACGTATGACGGAGTATTTCTGTGCCTAAAATCTTACTTCCGGGTTCGTACAAGTTTCGGAAAGTTTTTTTTGATTGTGCCTCTTAATGACGTAGATGACGGTGGAACTCCTTATATGGACATTTCTCTCTGAAAAGCGTGCCCGTGCTCTAGACCAGACCGAGAGCAAAAGTGCACCCTTCAACGCGCTTCATCAGGAAATCGTCTGCAGCGGTGCATAGGATTTGTTAGAGAATGTCTCGAAAGAAGTGTGTTTTTGGATGTGAGGGAAAATTATCCATATTCACATTCCCGAAGAACTCAGCGTTACGTGAACAGTGGATGCAGTTTGTTTTTCCGGGGCAGCAACGGAGTGTAGCAAGTGCGTTAGTGTGTTCCCATCATTTCAGTGACGAATGTTTTATAAACAAGGTCCAGGTGGATGCTGGATTTGCACATCGTTTGCTATTAAAAGTTGGAGCGGTCCCGGTGATAAAAGATCCCGGTCATGAGTCGGAACCTCAGGCGGTAAGTAAAACTGCATCAAATTTCTGGCTTTTGTTGGCAATCAGCGCATTAGTGCATATAACGTTAATGTAAACAGCACGAACGTATAGTGAATCAAAAGTTATCCAGGGATAATGCGTTGATGTATTTTGTGTGTGTTTAAATACATTCGTTTAGCTGACAAAGCTGGAGTGTTGTCTCGCAGAAACGCCAGATTTTGATAATGTGTTTAGTCAGAGTTTTAACACACTGCACGAGAACACTATACAGATGAAACATCAGTATTATTTAGATCCTTGTTTTGCATGGATTAACTGTTTGATTGTAGCCTAGCAAGTTGATTGTGAAAGTCCTGTTACCACAGAACAACTAATTGTTTTATTTATTCATTTATTAGAGCACATCTACACCTGTTACTACCAGAGAAGACATGCCTTCAATCAAGCACTCAGAATGTCAAACAGAACACAGACCTACTGTGTCTGCTGAAGTGCAAGCCAGCCCACTAAAGATATCTGTAGGCATTCAGTGTATCTCAAAAGACAGTTTCCACACAGTTCTCCTTCAGTAAACAGACAGGACATTTACGGAGCAAAGGTATATAATATTTTAACGTTTACTGCACGTTATATTCCTATGGCAGATAATGAACCAGAAGTCTCACACATTAACAGAAAACAGCTTACTTCAAGGAAAAATAAGGTAGATAGAGTAAGGGTTACCTAAATCAAATAATCCAAATTTATTTTCCTTGGTCAGGCACGCAGGCAACAGTTTTCAGTGCAAGTGTTAGTACGGAGACCACACAAGTTGAAACATGGAGGCATCTGTCGTCTACACCAGTAAAGGCATCCACATCTGGACTCAGCACAACACCTGCTAAAAGACCCCGTATGGAACTGCTGGAGGAAAAGGATGAGGATGAAGGAAACCTTACAAATTTTCTGCAACCTCACGATTCCACATATGAGCCCGGTGACTCTTTTGCAGAGACTTCTGAAGTTAGGTAATATTGTGCAAATGTACATTGTTAAATTTGTTATTCATTCTCTTCGTTTGCTTTTTCTGAGTATTATTCTATGCTTTGTCCTTTTAGTGGGATGGAGGTCTCTGGTGATTACACAGATGCAAAGTACATTGTTTTTGAAAGCTCTCTCAGAGAGCTTTTCAAAACATGTCCTTTGTGCAAGCATAACTGCAGTGTCCAGCGATGTCGGCTTGGGACATTTGTGTCATTCAGTCTGGTCTGCAACCTGTTATGGGGTTGACGAGACGTGAGACGAGAGGATCCATTTGCAAGGCTTTATTATTAAACATGGTCGAAACACAGGCAGTGTCAGTACACGGCAAACAGGTATGGCAGGGGCAAAACAAAGAGCAGTCCGTTAAGCAAGCGTGGGTCGACGATCAGCGTACAGTATCCAGAGGGCTAGACAGAGAGATAATCCAAGGGAACGAGCAATAATCCAAACGAGGTATAATCAGAGTCCAAAGGGCAAAGCAGAGGGAATATCCAGAAACACGGGCAGAATCAAACACGGGTAATCAAACTAGGTAACAGGAAACGCTTTGTTTGTAGACAGACTAACAATACTCGGCAGTGGGTAGGAGAAAGTCCAGAGTTTATATAGTGTGTGTGATTGGGTGATGGTGATGTGAGATTGTTCTCAGGTGTGTGCGTGATCAGTGCAAACAGCTGTGTTGGTGCAGTGGATGATGGGAAATGCAGTCCTTGTGTGATCTGTAACTGACTGTGTGGTGTGAAAGTCCATGTGATGGGTGAGTGACCTCTAGTGGTGAATGAACAGAAGTTCAAGGCCAGGATTCGTGACATAGCCCCCCCCCCAAGGAGCGGCTTCCAGACGCCCCTAAATAATCCAGGAGGGCGGTGGAGCGGAGGCGGAACAGGGGGAGGGACGGAGGGCTAGGTCCATGTTTAAGTGGAGTGCTGTGGAACAAGGCAAAGTCAGCAGAGCAGGAAGCCAGGGCGGAGCAGACGGACCCGGAGCCCACCAGGGCGGAGCGGACGGACCCGGAGCCCACCAGGGCGGAGCGGACGGACCCGGAGCCGGACCCGGAGCCCACCAGGGCGGAGCGGGCGTGACAGGAGCCCCCCAGGGCGGAGCAATAGACCACCGCAGGAAAGCAGACCGGGCAGGAAACCATATCAGCATCTGAGATCTGGGAGGAACAGAGACAGACAACACAGAGAGAGCAGAGACAGACAACACAGGGAGAGTAGAGACAGACAACACAGGGAGAGCCTTCCTGGTCTCAGGGGCCGTGGCTGAGCAGGTCTGGGAATCACAGGCGGCCTCCGTAGCCATGCCAAGGCAGGACAGGAAATCCCAGATGGCCTCCATAGCCATGACATCGGGGCAGGACATGGAATCACAGACGGCTTCCATAGCAGTGACAGGGCCGGACGGGGAATCACTGACGGCCTCCATAGCCGTGACAGGGCCGGACGGGGAATCACTTACGGCCTCCATAGCCGTGACAGGGCCGGACAGGAAACCACAGACGGCCTCCATAGCTGTGACAGGACATGACAGGAATTCATAGGTGGCCTTCGTAGCCGTGAATGGGCAGGACAAGGAATCACAGGCAGCCTTCACAGCCGTGACTGGGCAGGACATGGAATCATAGGCGCCCTCTATAGCCGTGACAGGACAGGGCGAGAGTTCACAGACGGCCTCCTTAGCCGTGACAGGACAGGGCGAGAGTTCACAGACGGCCTCCTTTGCCGTGACAGGACAGGGCGAAAGTTCACAGACGGCCTCCTTAGCCATGACAGGGCAGGACAAGGATTCGTAGGAGGGTACCACTGACACCTCTGGAGGTTCTGCAGCAGACGCTGCCACCTCTGGAGGTTCTACCGTGGTAACACCTGGAAGCAGGAGGAGTTTAGTGACAGTCTCTTTGATAGTAACATGACAGGCTGGGAGTATGTTATTGGGTGCCACCACCATACCAGGAGCTGAAACAAGCATCGCTGCTTCAGGAGGTTCTGCAGCATGTGCTGCCACCTCTGAAGAAGCTGCAGCGAGTGCCACTACCCCAAGAGGTTCCGCAGCATCAGCCGCCACCTCTGGAGACATTGCAGTGGACGTCGCTACCTCAGGCAGTCTAGTGGTGGTGTACGCAGCCCAAATGCAACATAAAGCGATCCCTATCATGGGAAGCGCTTCAGACAGGGAAATCAGTTCAGGGACCGGAGGGCCAAAGTAAGTGGGTTTGGGTATACCAGCAGTGCGTACAGACACCAGCGGTGCATCCCTTACGCTGGATATCAAACAGGGAACTCGAAGGACTGACCTTAAATCTCTGGGTGGGATAGGTTCTGGCGGAGGAGCTGAGACGTGAAGAGGCTCTGGCTGAGGAGCTGAGACGTGAAGAGACTCTGGCTGGTCAGCTGTGACGTGGCGTGACTCTGGCTGGTCAGCTGTGACGTGGCGTGACTCTGGCTGGTCCGCTGTGACGTGGCGTGACTCTGGCTGGTCCGCTGTGACGTGGCGTGACTCTGGCTGGTCCGCTGTGACGTGGCGTGACTCTGGCTGGAGCGTTGAGGCACGAAGAGACTCGCGACGATCAACTGTAGCTTGGCTTGACTCGTGACGATCAACTGTGGCTTGGCTTGACTCACGAAGATCACTTGTGGCTTGGCTTGACTTGTGACGATCACTTGTGGCTTGGCTTGACTTGTGACGATCAACTGTGGCTTGGCTTGACTTGTGACGATCAAATGTGGCTTGGCTTGACTCACGAAGATTACTTGTGGCTTGGCTTGACTCACGAAGATCACTTGTGGCTTGGCTTGACTCACGAAGATCACTTGTGGCTTGGCTTGACTTGTGACGATCAACTGTGGCTTGGCTTGACTCACGAAGATCACTTGTGGCTTGGCTTGACTTGTGGCTTGGCTTGACTTGTGACGATCAACTGTGGCTTGGCTTGACTCACGAAGATCACTTGTGGCTTGGCTTGACTCACGAAGATCACTTGTGGCTTGGCTTGACTTGTGACGATCAACTGTGGCTTGGCTTGACTTGTGACGATCAACTGTGGCTTGGCTTGACTCACGAAGATCACTTGTGGCTTGGCTTGACTCACGAAGATCACTTGTGGCTTGGCTTGACTCACGAAGATCACTTGTGGCTTGGCTTGACTCGTGACGAACAACTGTAGCTTGACTTGACCTTTTGACATAGGCTGTGACTTGACTTGGTTCTTTAACATCAGCGGCGACTTGACTTGGCTTTTTAACATAGGCTGTGGCTTGACTTGGTTCTTTAACATCAGCGGCGACTTGACTTGGCTTTTTAACATAGGCTGTGGCTTGAATTGGCTCTTTAACATCAGCAGCGACTTGACTTGGCTCGTGACTGGCAGCAATGACGCTACGGGGTGTTGTTATGACCGCCATTTTGTGAGCGTGCTCTAGCGCGGCTGTGATCACACACTTGGGTGCGGTGTCTCGTTCCTCCGCGACCCCTACAGTGAATGCTGAACCGACCGTCAACAAAGCATAGTCCAGAAACTGACTGAGCGATGAACGGGGACCCTCACGGGTTAGCTGTGATTTCAGCGGCTGATTAATGCCCTCACAAAAGAAGTCTATGAGTACACAGTCCGGCAGATCAGAAAAATGGGCGAGATCTAAGTATTCTTGTATATACTCCTCGAGTGGTCGCGAGCCCTGCCTGAGGTTTAACAAAATTCGTGCAATGTCCATACCTGGCCAATATCCACTAGAAAAGCCGCTGGATCCTTTGTTGGCCGAGTATTCTGTTATGGGGTTGACGAGACGTGAGACGAGAGGATCCATTTGCAAGGCTTTATTATTAAACATGGTCGAAACACAGGCAGTGTCAGTACACGGCAAACAGGTTTGGCAGGGGCAAAACAAAGAGCAGTCCGTTAAGCAAGCGTGGGTCGAAGATCAGCGTACAGTATCCAGCGGGCTAGGCAGAGAGATAATCCAAGGGAACGAGCAATAATCCAAACGAGGTATAATCAGAGTCCAAAGGGCAAAGCAGAGGGAATATCCAGAAACACGGGCAGAATCAAACTAGGTAACAGGAAATGCTTTGTTTGTAGACAGACTAACAATACTCGGCAGTGGGTAGGAGAAAGTCCAGAGTTTATATAGTGTGTGTGATTGGGTGATGGTGATGTGAGATTGTTCTCAGGTGTGTGCGTGATCAGTGCAAACAGCTGTGTTGGTGCAGTGGATGATGGGTCCTTGTGTGATCTGTAACTGACTGTGTGGTGTGAAAGTCCATGTGATGGGTGAGTGACCTCTAGTGGTGAATGAACAGAAATTCAAGGCCAGGATTCGTGACAGCAACCATTGTCAATACACTAAAAAATGGCAGAGCCAGCCTGTGAGAGGAAGCACCCCAGTCGGAAATCTGCAAATTTCAGCAGCAGTTTACTTCACGGGTGGATCATTCATTCAGATGAATAAGGTACTTTTCAGACTGTGTGCATTTTTTATTTAATCACTAAGTAAAAACACCATCAATGCATCTCTGCTATGTTTCCAGATTTGCAAAGCTATGAATCTGCAACTACACCATTACAACACATTCAGAAGGCATGCTCGTATGTTTCTGGAACCATCTATATTTCACAAGTGGAAGATGGATCAACAGGCCATGTTCCAGCAGCTACAACCACAGGGAAAAATTGCACTGAGTGGTGATATGCGTGCTGATTCTCCAGGTGAAATATTATTTACTCTATGTTGGCAACAATTGATAATCTGGATAATGTAAAATTAAACCCTTTTTGGTTCCACATACTTTTGTGTTAACTTTCTCATGTTTTCTATATGTAGGACACTCTGCCATATATGGCAGCTATACCTTAATGCATCTGGAAAGCAATAAAATTCTGGATATTCAACTGGTACAGGTAGCCCTCTCTTTCAGAGTATAGTAAAGCTTTCTGTTTTTTCAATTGATTTTGCATTTGGTAAGTTGATTTTGAATTTGATTTGTCAAAGAGCAACGATGTTGGAGGCAGTGCATACATGGAGAAGGAAGGACTCAGAAGAGGTCTGGATCTTCTAGAGTCCAACCAGTTACATGTGTAATACATTGTGACTGATCGCCACTCACAGGTGCAGAAGTATCTGAGGGAGAGTTATAAAACAGTACTATGATGTCTGGCACCTCGAGAAGAGTAAATGGAAGTCTAAACTCATTTTATAGTTATTTCAAAATTTTTCAATTTTTTCAATAGCAATTTCAAAAACCTACAGACTCACATGAGGATTCACAAGAAGCCTTTCACATCTTCGGTGTGATATGAGTTTCTCCTATAACAAAGACCTGAAACTTCTTTTGAAAACTCATTCTGGAAAGAAATAGCCATTTTCCTCAGTGTAACAAGAGGTTTAGAAAAAGGAAAATTTTCTACAATTAATTTTGGAAGGCAATTCAGTCGTGGTCAGTGTAATAACTATTTTTTTATTTTACATAGATGCATGTGAAAGTCATACAAATGTGAGACCCTGTTTGTTCTTTGTTAAAGAGTATGACAAGAAAAATGCTGTGTGAAATAAAGGTTACGTTCACACCACAGCCTAATGTGGGCTACATCTGACTGTCACCTTCATGACTACTTTAACTTCTTTTATTTGCATATTTCAACTCTTTATGCTTCACCATAAGGCTGTTTATTTACTAAACTATACTAAAGGCCTTTTCACCCTGAATGTGAAAATTCAGCGCGGTGACGCTTTTGAATCGAAACAACAGATCCCTATGGGGCTATTCACATTAGGCCTGATCATTCGCAATACGAAAAAGCAAGTTTTTTTTCTTCACCCTGTATGTTGAAAAAAATCTCATCCCGCCAAAAAAATATTGTCTGCAATCACAGACTGTCACGGTGCACACAGCAGGGAGGAACAAGGACATGCAGACGAGGACATAAACTCAAATAATAGTCTTTAATGCAGACAAGGCAAGACAGGGCAAGACAGGAAACACCGGGAGTAATGAGTAGACCAGACCAAATCAAACTCTAAAGACAGGAACTCTAAATACACAGGTAAATCATAGATAAAGAGACAAACACAGCTGGACACGAATTAAAGGGGGGGTACAATGATGTTTCATGCATTCAGAGTTATTTACACTGTTAAAGAGTTGGATTCTCATGATAAGCATGGACAAATTTTCAAAAAACGATTTGGACGTATGACGGAGTATTTCTGTGCCTAAAATCTTACTTCCGGGTTCGTACAAGTTTCGGAAAGTTTTTTTTGATTGTGCCTCTTAATGACGTAGATGACGGTGGAACTCCTTATATGGACATTTCTCTCTGAAAAGCGTGCCCGTGCTCTAGACCAGACCGAGAGCAAAAGTGCACCCTTCAACGCGCTTCATCAGGAAATCATCTGCAGCGGTGCATAGGATTTGTTAGAGAATGTCTCGAAAGAACTGTGTTTTTGGATGTGAGGGAAAATTATCCATATTCACATTCCCGAAGAACTCAGCGTTACGTGAACAGTGGATGCAGTTTGTTTTTCCGGGGCAGCAACGGAGTGTAGCAAGTGCGTTAGTGTGTTCCCATCATTTCAGTGACGAATGTTTTATAAACAAGGTCCAGGTGGATGCTGGATTTGCACATCGTTTGCTATTAAAAGTTGGAGCGGTCCCGGTGATAAAAGATCCCGGTCATGAGTCGGAACCTCAGGCGGTAAGTAAAACTGCATCAAATTTCTGGCTTTTGTTGGCAATCAGCGCATTAGTGCATATAACGTTAATGTAAACAGCACGAACGTATAGTGAATCAAAAGTTATCCAGGGATAATGCGTTGATGTATTTTGTGTGTGTTTAAATACATTCGTTTAGCTGACAAAGCTGGAGTGTTGTCTCGCAGAAACGCCAGATTTTGATAATGTGTTTAGTCAGAGTTTTAACACACTGCACGAGAACACTATACAGATGAAACATCAGTATTATTTAGATCCTTGTTTTGCATGGATTAACTGTTTGATTGTAGCCTAGCAAGTTGATTGTGAAAGTCCTGTTACCACAGAACAACTAATTGTTTTATTTATTCATTTATTAGAGCACATCTACACCTGTTACTACCAGAGAAGACATGCCTTCAATCAAGCACTCAGAATGTCAAACAGAACACAGACCTACTGTGTCTGCTGAAGTGCAAGCCAGCCCACTAAAGATATCTGTAGGCATTCAGTGTATCTCAAAAGACAGTTTCCACACAGTTCTCCTTCAGTAAACAGACAGGACATTTACGGAGCAAAGGTATATAATATTTTAACGTTTACTGCACGTTATATTCCTATGGCAGATAATGAACCAGAAGTCTCACACATTAACAGAAAACAGCTTACTTCAAGGAAAAATAAGGTAGATAGAGTAAGGGTTACCTAAATCAAATAATCCAAATTTATTTTCCTTGGTCAGGCACGCAGGCAACAGTTTTCAGTGCAAGTGTTAGTACGGAGACCACACAAGTTGAAACATGGAGGCATCTGTCGTCTACACCAGTAAAGGCATCCACATCTGGACTCAGCACAACACCTGCTAAAAGACCCCGTATGGAACTGCTGGAGGAAAAGGATGAGGATGAAGGAAACCTTACAAATTTTCTGCAACCTCACGATTCCACATATGAGCCCGGTGACTCTTTTGCAGAGACTTCTGAAGTTAGGTAATATTGTGCAAATGTACATTGTTAAATTTGTTATTCATTCTCTTCGTTTGCTTTTTCTGAGTATTATTCTATGCTTTGTCCTTTTAGTGGGATGGAGGTCTCTGGTGATTACACAGATGCAAAGTACATTGTTTTTGAAAGCTCTCTCAGAGAGCTTTTCAAAACATGTCCTTTGTGCAAGCATAACTGCAGTGTCCAGCGATGTCGGCTTGGGACATTTGTGTCATTCAGTCTGGTCTGCAACCTGTTATGGGGTTGACGAGACGTGAGACGAGAGGATCCATTTGCAAGGCTTTATTATTAAACATGGTCGAAACACAGGCAGTGTCAGTACACGGCAAACAGGTATGGCAGGGGCAAAACAAAGAGCAGTCCGTTAAGCAAGCGTGGGTCGACGATCAGCGTACAGTATCCAGAGGGCTAGACAGAGAGATAATCCAAGGGAACGAGCAATAATCCAAACGAGGTATAATCAGAGTCCAAAGGGCAAAGCAGAGGGAATATCCAGAAACACGGGCAGAATCAAACACGGGTAATCAAACTAGGTAACAGGAAACGCTTTGTTTGTAGACAGACTAACAATACTCGGCAGTGGGTAGGAGAAAGTCCAGAGTTTATATAGTGTGTGTGATTGGGTGATGGTGATGTGAGATTGTTCTCAGGTGTGTGCGTGATCAGTGCAAACAGCTGTGTTGGTGCAGTGGATGATGGGAAATGCAGTCCTTGTGTGATCTGTAACTGACTGTGTGGTGTGAAAGTCCATGTGATGGGTGAGTGACCTCTAGTGGTGAATGAACAGAAGTTCAAGGCCAGGATTCGTGACATAGCCCCCCCCCCAAGGAGCGGCTTCCAGACGCCCCTAAATAATCCAGGAGGGCGGTGGAGCGGAGGCGGAACAGGGGGAGGGACGGAGGGCTAGGTCCATGTTTAAGTGGAGTGCTGTGGAACAAGGCAAAGTCAGCAGAGCAGGAAGCCAGGGCGGAGCAGACGGACCCGGAGCCCACCAGGGCGGAGCGGACGGACCCGGAGCCCACCAGGGCGGAGCGGACGGACCCGGAGCCGGACCCGGAGCCCACCAGGGCGGAGCGGGCGTGACAGGAGCCCCCCAGGGCGGAGCAATAGACCACCGCAGGAAAGCAGACCGGGCAGGAAACCATATCAGCATCTGAGATCTGGGAGGAACAGAGACAGACAACACAGAGAGAGCAGAGACAGACAACACAGGGAGAGTAGAGACAGACAACACAGGGAGAGCCTTCCTGGTCTCAGGGGCCGTGGCTGAGCAGGTCTGGGAATCACAGGCGGCCTCCGTAGCCATGCCAAGGCAGGACAGGAAATCCCAGATGGCCTCCATAGCCATGACATCGGGGCAGGACATGGAATCACAGACGGCTTCCATAGCAGTGACAGGGCCGGACGGGGAATCACTGACGGCCTCCATAGCCGTGACAGGGCCGGACGGGGAATCACTTACGGCCTCCATAGCCGTGACAGGGCCGGACAGGAAACCACAGACGGCCTCCATAGCTGTGACAGGACATGACAGGAATTCATAGGTGGCCTTCGTAGCCGTGAATGGGCAGGACAAGGAATCACAGGCAGCCTTCACAGCCGTGACTGGGCAGGACATGGAATCATAGGCGCCCTCTATAGCCGTGACAGGACAGGGCGAGAGTTCACAGACGGCCTCCTTAGCCGTGACAGGACAGGGCGAGAGTTCACAGACGGCCTCCTTTGCCGTGACAGGACAGGGCGAAAGTTCACAGACGGCCTCCTTAGCCATGACAGGGCAGGACAAGGATTCGTAGGAGGGTACCACTGACACCTCTGGAGGCTCTGCAGCAGACGCTGCCACCTCTGGAGGTTCTACCGTGGTAACACCTGGAAGCAGGAGGAGTTTAGTGACAGTCTCTTTGATAGTAACATGACAGGCTGGGAGTATGTTATTGGGTGCCACCACCATACCAGGAGCTGAAACAAGCATCGCTGCTTCAGGAGGTTCTGCAGCATGTGCTGCCACCTCTGAAGAAGCTGCAGCGAGTGCCACTACCCCAAGAGGTTCCGCAGCATCAGCCGCCACCTCTGGAGACATTGCAGTGGACGTCGCTACCTCAGGCAGTCTAGTGGTGGTGTACGCAGCCCAAATGCAACATAAAGCGATCCCTATCATGGGAAGCGCTTCAGACAGGGAAATCAGTTCAGGGACCGGAGGGCCAAAGTAAGTGGGTTTGGGTATACCAGCAGTGCGTACAGACACCAGCGGTGCATCCCTTACGCTGGATATCAAACAGGGAACTCGAAGGACTGACCTTAAATCTCTGGGTGGGATAGGTTCTGGCGGAGGAGCTGAGACGTGAAGAGGCTCTGGCTGAGGAGCTGAGACGTGAAGAGACTCTGGCTGGTCAGCTGTGACGTGGCGTGACTCTGGCTGGTCAGCTGTGACGTGGCGTGACTCTGGCTGGTCCGCTGTGACGTGGCGTGACTCTGGCTGGTCCGCTGTGACGTGGCGTGACTCTGGCTGGTCCGCTGTGACGTGGCGTGACTCTGGCTGGTCCGCTGTGACGTGGCGTGACTCTGGCTGGAGCGTTGAGGCACGAAGAGACTCGCGACGATCAACTGTAGCTTGGCTTGACTCGTGACGATCAACTGTGGCTTGGCTTGACTCACGAAGATCACTTGTGGCTTGGCTTGACTTGTGACGATCACTTGTGGCTTGGCTTGACTTGTGACGATCAACTGTGGCTTGGCTTGACTTGTGACGATCAAATGTGGCTTGGCTTGACTCACGAAGATTACTTGTGGCTTGGCTTGACTCACGAAGATCACTTGTGGCTTGGCTTGACTCACGAAGATCACTTGTGGCTTGGCTTGACTTGTGACGATCAACTGTGGCTTGGCTTGACTCACGAAGATCACTTGTGGCTTGGCTTGACTTGTGGCTTGGCTTGACTTGTGACGATCAACTGTGGCTTGGCTTGACTCACGAAGATCACTTGTGGCTTGGCTTGACTCACGAAGATCACTTGTGGCTTGGCTTGACTTGTGACGATCAACTGTGGCTTGGCTTGACTTGTGACGATCAACTGTGGCTTGGCTTGACTCACGAAGATCACTTGTGGCTTGGCTTGACTCACGAAGATCACTTGTGGCTTGGCTTGACTCACGAAGATCACTTGTGGCTTGGCTTGACTCGTGACGAACAACTGTAGCTTGACTTGACCTTTTGACATAGGCTGTGACTTGACTTGGTTCTTTAACATCAGCGGCGACTTGACTTGGCTTTTTAACATAGGCTGTGGCTTGACTTGGTTCTTTAACATCAGCGGCGACTTGACTTGGCTTTTTAACATAGGCTGTGGCTTGAATTGGCTCTTTAACATCAGCAGCGACTTGACTTGGCTCGTGACTGGCAGCAATGACGCTACGGGGTGTTGTTATGACCGCCATTTTGTGAGCGTGCTCTAGCGCGGCTGTGATCACACACTTGGGTGCGGTGTCTCGTTCCTCCGCGACCCCTACAGTGAATGCTGAACCGACCGTCAACAAAGCATAGTCCAGAAACTGACTGAGCGATGAACGGGGACCCTCACGGGTTAGCTGTGATTTCAGCGGCTGATTAATGCCCTCACAAAAGAAGTCTATGAGTACACAGTCCGGCAGATCAGAAAAATGGGCGAGATCTAAGTATTCTTGTATATACTCCTCGAGTGGTCGCGAGCCCTGCCTGAGGTTTAACAAAATTCGTGCAATGTCCATACCTGGCCAATATCCACTAGAAAAGCCGCTGGATCCTTTGTTGGCCGAGTATTCTGTTATGGGGTTGACGAGACGTGAGACGAGAGGATCCATTTGCAAGGCTTTATTATTAAACATGGTCGAAACACAGGCAGTGTCAGTACACGGCAAACAGGTTTGGCAGGGGCAAAACAAAGAGCAGTCCGTTAAGCAAGCGTGGGTCGAAGATCAGCGTACAGTATCCAGCGGGCTAGGCAGAGAGATAATCCAAGGGAACGAGCAATAATCCAAACGAGGTATAATCAGAGTCCAAAGGGCAAAGCAGAGGGAATATCCAGAAACACGGGCAGAATCAAACTAGGTAACAGGAAATGCTTTGTTTGTAGACAGACTAACAATACTCGGCAGTGGGTAGGAGAAAGTCCAGAGTTTATATAGTGTGTGTGATTGGGTGATGGTGATGTGAGATTGTTCTCAGGTGTGTGCGTGATCAGTGCAAACAGCTGTGTTGGTGCAGTGGATGATGGGTCCTTGTGTGATCTGTAACTGACTGTGTGGTGTGAAAGTCCATGTGATGGGTGAGTGACCTCTAGTGGTGAATGAACAGAAATTCAAGGCCAGGATTCGTGACAGCAACCATTGTCAATACACTAAAAAATGGCAGAGCCAGCCTGTGAGAGGAAGCACCCCAGTCGGAAATCTGCAAATTTCAGCAGCAGTTTACTTCACGGGTGGATCATTCATTCAGATGAATAAGGTACTTTTCAGACTGTGTGCATTTTTTATTTAATCACTAAGTAAAAACACCATCAATGCATCTCTGCTATGTTTCCAGATTTGCAAAGCTATGAATCTGCAACTACACCATTACAACACATTCAGAAGGCATGCTCGTATGTTTCTGGAACCATCTATATTTCACAAGTGGAAGATGGATCAACAGGCCATGTTCCAGCAGCTACAACCACAGGGAAAAATTGCACTGAGTGGTGATATGCGTGCTGATTCTCCAGGTGAAATATTATTTACTCTATGTTGGCAACAATTGATAATCTGGATAATGTAAAATTAAACCCTTTTTGGTTCCACATACTTTTGTGTTAACTTTCTCATGTTTTCTATATGTAGGACACTCTGCCATATATGGCAGCTATACCTTAATGCATCTGGAAAGCAATAAAATTCTGGATATTCAACTGGTACAGGTAGCCCTCTCTTTCAGAGTATAGTAAAGCTTTCTGTTTTTTCAATTGATTTTGCATTTGGTAAGTTGATTTTGAATTTGATTTGTCAAAGAGCAACGATGTTGGAGGCAGTGCATACATGGAGAAGGAAGGACTCAGAAGAGGTCTGGATCTTCTAGAGTCCAACCAGTTACATGTGTAATACATTGTGACTGATCGCCACTCACAGGTGCAGAAGTATCTGAGGGAGAGTTATAAAACAGTACTATGATGTCTGGCACCTCGAGAAGAGTAAATGGAAGTCTAAACTCATTTTATAGTTATTTCAAAATTTTTCAATTTTTTCAATAGCAATTTCAAAAACCTACAGACTCACATGAGGATTCACAAGAAGCCTTTCACATCTTCGGTGTGATATGAGTTTCTCCTATAACAAAGACCTGAAACTTCTTTTGAAAACTCATTCTGGAAAGAAATAGCCATTTTCCTCAGTGTAACAAGAGGTTTAGAAAAAGGAAAATTTTCTACAATTAATTTTGGAAGGCAATTCAGTCGTGGTCAGTGTAATAACTATTTTTTTACTTTACATAGATGCATGTGAAAGTCATACAAATGTGAGACCCTGTTTGTTCTTTGTTAAAGAGTATGACAAGAAAAATGCTGTGTGAAATAAAGGTTACGTTCACACCACAGCCTAATGTGGGCTACATCTGACTGTCACCTTCATGACTACTTTAACTTCTTTTATTTGCATATTTCAACTCTTTATGCTTCACCATAAGGCTGTTTATTTACTAAACTATACTAAAGGCCTTTTCACCCTGAATGTGAAAATTCAGCGCGGTGACGCTTTTGAATCGAAACAACAGATCCCTATGGGGCTATTCACATTAGGCCTGATCATTCGCAATACGAAAAAGCAAGTTTTTTTTCTTCACCCTGTATGTTGAAAAAAATCTCATCCCGCCAAAAAAATATTGTCTGCAATCACAGACTGTCACGGTGCACACAGCAGGGAGGAACAAGGACATGCAGACGAGGACATAAACTCAAATAATAGTCTTTAATGCAGACAAGGCAAGACAGGGCAAGACAGGAAACACCGGGAGTAATGAGTAGACCAGACCAAATCAAACTCTAAAGACAGGAACTCTAAATACACAGGTAAATCATAGATAAAGAGACAAACACAGCTGGACACGAATTAAAGGGGGGGTACAATGATGTTTCATGCATTCAGAGTTATTTACACTGTTAAAGAGTTGGATTCTCATGATAAGCATGGACAAATTTTCAAAAAACGATTTGGACGTATGACGGAGTATTTCTGTGCCTAAAATCTTACTTCCGGGTTCGTACAAGTTTCGGAAAGTTTTTTTTGATTGTGCCTCTTAATGACGTAGATGACGGTGGAACTCCTTATATGGACATTTCTCTCTGAAAAGCGTGCCCGTGCTCTAGACCAGACCGAGAGCAAAAGTGCACCCTTCAACGCGCTTCATCAGGAAATCATCTGCAGCGGTGCATAGGATTTGTTAGAGAATGTCTCGAAAGAACTGTGTTTTTGGATGTGAGGGAAAATTATCCATATTCACATTCCCGAAGAACTCAGCGTTACGTGAACAGTGGATGCAGTTTGTTTTTCCGGGGCAGCAACGGAGTGTAGCAAGTGCGTTAGTGTGTTCCCATCATTTCAGTGACGAATGTTTTATAAACAAGGTCCAGGTGGATGCTGGATTTGCACATCGTTTGCTATTAAAAGTTGGAGCGGTCCCGGTGATAAAAGATCCCGGTCATGAGTCGGAACCTCAGGCGGTAAGTAAAACTGCATCAAATTTCTGGCTTTTGTTGGCAATCAGCGCATTAGTGCATATAACGTTAATGTAAACAGCACGAACGTATAGTGAATCAAAAGTTATCCAGGGATAATGCGTTGATGTATTTTGTGTGTGTTTAAATACATTCGTTTAGCTGACAAAGCTGGAGTGTTGTCTCGCAGAAACGCCAGATTTTGATAATGTGTTTAGTCAGAGTTTTAACACACTGCACGAGAACACTATACAGATGAAACATCAGTATTATTTAGATCCTTGTTTTGCATGGATTAACTGTTTGATTGTAGCCTAGCAAGTTGATTGTGAAAGTCCTGTTACCACAGAACAACTAATTGTTTTATTTATTCATTTATTAGAGCACATCTACACCTGTTACTACCAGAGAAGACATGCCTTCAATCAAGCACTCAGAATGTCAAACAGAACACAGACCTACTGTGTCTGCTGAAGTGCAAGCCAGCCCACTAAAGATATCTGTAGGCATTCAGTGTATCTCAAAAGACAGTTTCCACACAGTTCTCCTTCAGTAAACAGACAGGACATTTACGGAGCAAAGGTATATAATATTTTAACGTTTACTGCACGTTATATTCCTATGGCAGATAATGAACCAGAAGTCTCACACATTAACAGAAAACAGCTTACTTCAAGGAAAAATAAGGTAGATAGAGTAAGGGTTACCTAAATCAAATAATCCAAATTTATTTTCCTTGGTCAGGCACGCAGGCAACAGTTTTCAGTGCAAGTGTTAGTACGGAGACCACACAAGTTGAAACATGGAGGCATCTGTCGTCTACACCAGTAAAGGCATCCACATCTGGACTCAGCACAACACCTGCTAAAAGACCCCGTATGGAACTGCTGGAGGAAAAGGATGAGGATGAAGGAAACCTTACAAATTTTCTGCAACCTCACGATTCCACATATGAGCCCGGTGACTCTTTTGCAGAGACTTCTGAAGTTAGGTAATATTGTGCAAATGTACATTGTTAAATTTGTTATTCATTCTCTTCGTTTGCTTTTTCTGAGTATTATTCTATGCTTTGTCCTTTTAGTGGGATGGAGGTCTCTGGTGATTACACAGATGCAAAGTACATTGTTTTTGAAAGCTCTCTCAGAGAGCTTTTCAAAACATGTCCTTTGTGCAAGCATAACTGCAGTGTCCAGCGATGTCGGCTTGGGACATTTGTGTCATTCAGTCTGGTCTGCAACCTGTTATGGGGTTGACGAGACGTGAGACGAGAGGATCCATTTGCAAGGCTTTATTATTAAACATGGTCGAAACACAGGCAGTGTCAGTACACGGCAAACAGGTATGGCAGGGGCAAAACAAAGAGCAGTCCGTTAAGCAAGCGTGGGTCGACGATCAGCGTACAGTATCCAGAGGGCTAGACAGAGAGATAATCCAAGGGAACGAGCAATAATCCAAACGAGGTATAATCAGAGTCCAAAGGGCAAAGCAGAGGGAATATCCAGAAACACGGGCAGAATCAAACACGGGTAATCAAACTAGGTAACAGGAAACGCTTTGTTTGTAGACAGACTAACAATACTCGGCAGTGGGTAGGAGAAAGTCCAGAGTTTATATAGTGTGTGTGATTGGGTGATGGTGATGTGAGATTGTTCTCAGGTGTGTGCGTGATCAGTGCAAACAGCTGTGTTGGTGCAGTGGATGATGGGAAATGCAGTCCTTGTGTGATCTGTAACTGACTGTGTGGTGTGAAAGTCCATGTGATGGGTGAGTGACCTCTAGTGGTGAATGAACAGAAGTTCAAGGCCAGGATTCGTGACATAGCCCCCCCCCCAAGGAGCGGCTTCCAGACGCCCCTAAATAATCCAGGAGGGCGGTGGAGCGGAGGCGGAACAGGGGGAGGGACGGAGGGCTAGGTCCATGTTTAAGTGGAGTGCTGTGGAACAAGGCAAAGTCAGCAGAGCAGGAAGCCAGGGCGGAGCAGACGGACCCGGAGCCCACCAGGGCGGAGCGGACGGACCCGGAGCCCACCAGGGCGGAGCGGACGGACCCGGAGCCGGACCCGGAGCCCACCAGGGCGGAGCGGGCGTGACAGGAGCCCCCCAGGGCGGAGCAATAGACCACCGCAGGAAAGCAGACCGGGCAGGAAACCATATCAGCATCTGAGATCTGGGAGGAACAGAGACAGACAACACAGAGAGAGCAGAGACAGACAACACAGGGAGAGTAGAGACAGACAACACAGGGAGAGCCTTCCTGGTCTCAGGGGCCGTGGCTGAGCAGGTCTGGGAATCACAGGCGGCCTCCGTAGCCATGCCAAGGCAGGACAGGAAATCCCAGATGGCCTCCATAGCCATGACATCGGGGCAGGACATGGAATCACAGACGGCTTCCATAGCAGTGACAGGGCCGGACGGGGAATCACTGACGGCCTCCATAGCCGTGACAGGGCCGGACGGGGAATCACTTACGGCCTCCATAGCCGTGACAGGGCCGGACAGGAAACCACAGACGGCCTCCATAGCTGTGACAGGACATGACAGGAATTCATAGGTGGCCTTCGTAGCCGTGAATGGGCAGGACAAGGAATCATAGGCGCCCTCTATAGCCGTGACAGGACAGGGCGAGAGTTCACAGACGGCCTCCTTAGCCGTGACAGGACAGGGCGAGAGTTCACAGACGGCCTCCTTTGCCGTGACAGGACAGGGCGAAAGTTCACAGACGGCCTCCTTAGCCATGACAGGGCAGGACAAGGATTCGTAGGAGGGTACCACTGACACCTCTGGAGGCTCTGCAGCAGACGCTGCCACCTCTGGAGGTTCTACCGTGGTAACACCTGGAAGCAGGAGGAGTTTAGTGACAGTCTCTTTGATAGTAACATGACAGGCTGGGAGTATGTTATTGGGTGCCACCACCATACCAGGAGCTGAAACAAGCATCGCTGCTTCAGGAGGTTCTGCAGCATGTGCTGCCACCTCTGAAGAAGCTGCAGCGAGTGCCACTACCCCAAGAGGTTCCGCAGCATCAGCCGCCACCTCTGGAGACATTGCAGTGGACGTCGCTACCTCAGGCAGTCTAGTGGTGGTGTACGCAGCCCAAATGCAACATAAAGCGATCCCTATCATGGGAAGCGCTTCAGACAGGGAAATCAGTTCAGGGACCGGAGGGCCAAAGTAAGTGGGTTTGGGTATACCAGCAGTGCGTACAGACACCAGCGGTGCATCCCTTACGCTGGATATCAAACAGGGAACTCGAAGGACTGACCTTAAATCTCTGGGTGGGATAGGTTCTGGCGGAGGAGCTGAGACGTGAAGAGGCTCTGGCTGAGGAGCTGAGACGTGAAGAGACTCTGGCTGGTCAGCTGTGACGTGGCGTGACTCTGGCTGGTCAGCTGTGACGTGGCGTGACTCTGGCTGGTCCGCTGTGACGTGGCGTGACTCTGGCTGGTCCGCTGTGACGTGGCGTGACTCTGGCTGGTCCGCTGTGACGTGGCGTGACTCTGGCTGGTCCGCTGTGACGTGGCGTGACTCTGGCTGGAGCGTTGAGGCACGAAGAGACTCGCGACGATCAACTGTAGCTTGGCTTGACTCGTGACGATCAACTGTGGCTTGGCTTGACTCACGAAGATCACTTGTGGCTTGGCTTGACTTGTGACGATCACTTGTGGCTTGGCTTGACTTGTGACGATCAACTGTGGCTTGGCTTGACTTGTGACGATCAAATGTGGCTTGGCTTGACTCACGAAGATTACTTGTGGCTTGGCTTGACTCACGAAGATCACTTGTGGCTTGGCTTGACTCACGAAGATCACTTGTGGCTTGGCTTGACTTGTGACGATCAACTGTGGCTTGGCTTGACTCACGAAGATCACTTGTGGCTTGGCTTGACTTGTGGCTTGGCTTGACTTGTGACGATCAACTGTGGCTTGGCTTGACTCACGAAGATCACTTGTGGCTTGGCTTGACTCACGAAGATCACTTGTGGCTTGGCTTGACTTGTGACGATCAACTGTGGCTTGGCTTGACTTGTGACGATCAACTGTGGCTTGGCTTGACTCACGAAGATCACTTGTGGCTTGGCTTGACTCACGAAGATCACTTGTGGCTTGGCTTGACTCACGAAGATCACTTGTGGCTTGGCTTGACTCGTGACGAACAACTGTAGCTTGACTTGACCTTTTGACATAGGCTGTGACTTGACTTGGTTCTTTAACATCAGCGGCGACTTGACTTGGCTTTTTAACATAGGCTGTGGCTTGACTTGGTTCTTTAACATCAGCGGCGACTTGACTTGGCTTTTTAACATAGGCTGTGGCTTGAATTGGCTCTTTAACATCAGCAGCGACTTGACTTGGCTCGTGACTGGCAGCAATGACGCTACGGGGTGTTGTTATGACCGCCATTTTGTGAGCGTGCTCTAGCGCGGCTGTGATCACACACTTGGGTGCGGTGTCTCGTTCCTCCGCGACCCCTACAGTGAATGCTGAACCGACCGTCAACAAAGCATAGTCCAGAAACTGACTGAGCGATGAACGGGGACCCTCACGGGTTAGCTGTGATTTCAGCGGCTGATTAATGCCCTCACAAAAGAAGTCTATGAGTACACAGTCCGGCAGATCAGAAAAATGGGCGAGATCTAAGTATTCTTGTATATACTCCTCGAGTGGTCGCGAGCCCTGCCTGAGGTTTAACAAAATTCGTGCAATGTCCATACCTGGCCAATATCCACTAGAAAAGCCGCTGGATCCTTTGTTGGCCGAGTATTCTGTTATGGGGTTGACGAGACGTGAGACGAGAGGATCCATTTGCAAGGCTTTATTATTAAACATGGTCGAAACACAGGCAGTGTCAGTACACGGCAAACAGGTTTGGCAGGGGCAAAACAAAGAGCAGTCCGTTAAGCAAGCGTGGGTCGAAGATCAGCGTACAGTATCCAGCGGGCTAGGCAGAGAGATAATCCAAGGGAACGAGCAATAATCCAAACGAGGTATAATCAGAGTCCAAAGGGCAAAGCAGAGGGAATATCCAGAAACACGGGCAGAATCAAACTAGGTAACAGGAAATGCTTTGTTTGTAGACAGACTAACAATACTCGGCAGTGGGTAGGAGAAAGTCCAGAGTTTATATAGTGTGTGTGATTGGGTGATGGTGATGTGAGATTGTTCTCAGGTGTGTGCGTGATCAGTGCAAACAGCTGTGTTGGTGCAGTGGATGATGGGTCCTTGTGTGATCTGTAACTGACTGTGTGGTGTGAAAGTCCATGTGATGGGTGAGTGACCTCTAGTGGTGAATGAACAGAAATTCAAGGCCAGGATTCGTGACAGCAACCATTGTCAATACACTAAAAAATGGCAGAGCCAGCCTGTGAGAGGAAGCACCCCAGTCGGAAATCTGCAAATTTCAGCAGCAGTTTACTTCACGGGTGGATCATTCATTCAGATGAATAAGGTACTTTTCAGACTGTGTGCATTTTTTATTTAATCACTAAGTAAAAACACCATCAATGCATCTCTGCTATGTTTCCAGATTTGCAAAGCTATGAATCTGCAACTACACCATTACAACACATTCAGAAGGCATGCTCGTATGTTTCTGGAACCATCTATATTTCACAAGTGGAAGATGGATCAACAGGCCATGTTCCAGCAGCTACAACCACAGGGAAAAATTGCACTGAGTGGTGATATGCGTGCTGATTCTCCAGGTGAAATATTATTTACTCTATGTTGGCAACAATTGATAATCTGGATAATGTAAAATTAAACCCTTTTTGGTTCCACATACTTTTGTGTTAACTTTCTCATGTTTTCTATATGTAGGACACTCTGCCATATATGGCAGCTATACCTTAATGCATCTGGAAAGCAATAAAATTCTGGATATTCAACTGGTACAGGTAGCCCTCTCTTTCAGAGTATAGTAAAGCTTTCTGTTTTTTCAATTGATTTTGCATTTGGTAAGTTGATTTTGAATTTGATTTGTCAAAGAGCAACGATGTTGGAGGCAGTGCATACATGGAGAAGGAAGGACTCAGAAGAGGTCTGGATCTTCTAGAGTCCAACCAGTTACATGTGTAATACATTGTGACTGATCGCCACTCACAGGTGCAGAAGTATCTGAGGGAGAGTTATAAAACAGTACTATGATGTCTGGCACCTCGAGAAGAGTAAATGGAAGTCTAAACTCATTTTATAGTTATTTCAAAATTTTACACATTATTTGGAAATAGTATTGTACATGATTATTTTATTTAAAGGTATTATGCAAAAGTGTTTTTTTCTTTCTGATTCTCATTTTGTTTGATTTAAGACTTTTTATATTTCCAGGGATATCGAAAAAATTGGAGAAACTGTCCAGAAACAAAGAGTGCCAGGTGCTGTGCAAGTGGTTGCCAGGTATAAAAAACCACATCTACTGGTCAGCCATGTCTTCCAAGGAAGGACCTGAGAAAGTTGCTAAATGGAAGAGTTTATTCAATCACATTCAGAATGTCCACACTCATGACGATCCATTATTTCCCCAGTGTGCTCATCCAGACAGAGTTTCCACAGACCCTAGTAAATGGTTACAACAAGGTTTGTGACTGTTATTTATGTTGTGTAAATTACCTACTTTTGGTCTTAATTTAAAACAATAACTTTACTTTGTAATTATGCTGTCTGTAATGGAAACTGTCAGAATTTGTAACCCTGCCAATTTTCTGTTGTAAAAGGTACCATGGTCCTGTATAAAGTGGAGAAGCTGCTCCTAAACAAAAGACTCCTCAAAGATGTGGAAAAGCTGAGCCACCAACATCAAACCTCGGCTCTTGAGGCATTCCAGTGTCATTCTGAGATTCGCTCCAAAGAATGTGGTATTTCCATATATTGGAATGCTATGCAGGTAATAATTGTTGGAATATTTAGCATTACAACACTCAATGTTATGAAGACAAAAACATTAATATATAAGTATTTACTTAATTTAAAACTTGTACTACATGTTTCCTCTCCCTTCCCTTCCCTTCCCTTCATCTGTGTAGGCTCTATCTTGCTGCAATGCATTTCAATGAGAATGCTGATCGTGAACAGGCAATGACCTTTGAGGGCACAGCTGTATATAAGATAAGGTATCCTAAATCTAAGAAGGGGAAACCTACAGCAAAGCCAGTGAAAACAGAGCCCACTTATGGTATGTTCAGGAATGTGACATTTATTATAAATAAAAGTTGTCCACTCAAGTAGGAAACCTTTTTTCATGTTACCAAATATAAATACAAATATTTCATAAACTGAAATGTAACAAAAGAGTAAAAGTGTCACAATCATCTAGAAAAATTGCAACAAAGAACTTGTAATTTTTTGGGGCAGGGTACGTCAGTGACCTGATGAGGCTGATGTTCACAGAGGTATTTGACGACCCTGCCACCTTTGTTGAGGAACTCCAAAAAGTTCCCATTCCAGCTGACCTATCAGCAGAGTTCGACAGGCCAGCAAAGGAGGATGTCATCGCCAGACATGTTGCTAGGTTCAATCCAGCGTTGGCCGGAACCCAACGTAGTTCCCACCAGCATCAGGAAACTCCAGCCGAACCCGCAGGACAACACACGATGGAATGACCACGCGCACATGTCTGCCCAGATATCCCCAGCACCAGCTGACAAAACTCCGATAGGCAAGATACCTGTAACGTCTGGGAGAGAGAGTGGTAGATTTATGACGCAGATCAGGGATGTCAAGTTTGCACGTGTGTAAATATGCAATCATTTTAGATGTCCATGCACATGTTGTTCATTTTTCTGGACCGTTATTTATCATATAATGTGCTGCTTGCTTGCCAAATAAACATTTTTTTTTTCGAAGTTTATTGGTTTGATATTTTGAAATAACATGAGGTAAAATCTGTGATCTCAGTATATAATTACTCACTCCTCCTCTGTTCTCATTCTAAGTGGGCCATAGTCAGCTCTGTAAATGTTATTTATATTCTGAAGTGTATAGACATTCAGGCAGTTGGGCTCCAGTCCTGGATGTTCTGTCATACACTGTAGAGAGGTTGGCACCTGACTTAGTCGTCTCCTTACCTTTTCAAAAGTATGACAACAAATTAAGTCAGCTATATATTTTACATTAAGACTTCTGCATTTTTTTAACATTTTCATGACATCAGTCCCTTTTCAGAAAATTACTTTTAAAAACTTTTTGAAAAAAAAAAGTTACACGTATGTGGGTTTACTTCATTTATGCTTCATGTATGCTGTCATTCCGTCAGTGATTACACATTTTTCACAATTTCAGGTTTACTGGCAACGTTCTGTTATAGAATGAGGTAAGGACTATGCATGCAATTACACTAGTCAACATTTGAAGTGGATCAAAACCTTTCATCAAAGTTGTCCTAAAACATAAAACTGAAATGCCATCTTGTCTTAGGACAACTTTGATGAACTTTTTTGATCCACTTCAAATGTTGACTACTGCATATCGCTATAACAGCAATACACTGGTTTGGTCAATATCTATAATGGTAAATAGTAATCCCCCATGTTTATAAATATTGTGAAGGAGTTACATAGACATTACAACAAAACATTAATATAATTACAATTGTTTATAAAGATAAATACATGAAAATATGTACTTTGAGAATTGTATGCTGTCATATTAAGTCTTGCACATAAAATTTAGTATAAGTTATATACATGAATGCATTTAACCACAGCATTATTAACGTTACCGGTTCTATTTCTTGGCAGCAAATGTTTTCTGCCTCAGTTGGCATTGTCCTGCAATTCCCACACCTGCACCTTTAAAAAATGGGCAAATACAAAAAAAATAAAAATAATTATGAGGACATCATTAAAGGCAATTACCAATAGCCGCTAATCAGATGAGTAACACGGTACTTACCATATAGACACGTCCTGCTGTAGTCGTAGTCGTAGTCATAGTTGCTGCTGCTGTTGTTGTTCCATTTCAGTCTCTGGATCCGATTCGGGATCAAATATGTATGGCTGGATCTGATTGTCAGTCATACTTTAAGACAATTAAGTTTTTTTTTTTTTACTGTTTTATTTAGGCTATTGCAATATCACAGCTTGTACACCATTGCTAATCAAATTTGCGCGTGCTCCCGCTTGACTCTTTAGCTCCGCCCACGGCACGCCTCTAGGAGCTCGGCTTTTTTCGGAAAGAATCGGAAAGCTGTATCTTTCTTTTATAAACATGATAAAACTAAAGACTTTTTGGAGATATGAAGGATGCAATACTACTGTATAGGTACTCTAGATTAACATGAGATTGGCCAAAACTGCCTGTGTTAGGTCCCCTTTAACTAAGGATCACACTTAACAAGGACAGGAAACAAACCAAATATGGACACAAGAGGCGGGAACACATGACACACAGGACAGAGGACTGACACAGACATTTGCATTCGGAAGGGATTACATTTCTCAGAGGATTACGGAGTTGGCCAAAAAAAAAATGTAGGTAATTTGCTCCGGAATTATTACAGAGGTTTTGTGAGAAAAATCGGATGGAAGATTTGGCCGGGATTAAAATCACAAACTACCTCTGTAAAAACACAAATTTCTCTAATGACCCCCTGGAAAATTAGTCCCATCTGAATGGGGCTTTGAAGATTATGAAGACAAATTATTTTATGTAGATTAATTACACAGATGAACTTTTCACCACAAGACTAGCAATGGGCACTAAGAAATAGCTAAAATAACCCAGGATGCAAATTCGACCAATAGGGCTGAACATTACAAGGATAACAAACTACAAATGTAAAGTTTATAAATATGTGCTTTCTTAGAAAATGATGTCTGACTTTAACAGGAACACAATATGTCAATAGGTTCTCTAAATTTTGAGGTCTAAATTTTATAACACTTAAATACAACAGTCATTGTTATCACGGTGCACACAGCAGGGAGGAACAAGGACACGCAGAGGAGGACGTAAACTCAAATAATAGTTTTTAATAAAGACATTAGGGCAAGGCAGGGCAGACTCACAGAAACACTGGGGAGTAACGAGTAGACCAGACGACATGAAACTGAACAGGCAGGAACTAAAATACACAGGTTAATACACAAACACAGCTGGACATGAATTAACTAATAATCACATTAAACAAGGAGAGGAAACAAACCAAATATGGACACAAGAGGCGGGAATGGATCCATGGGGCTTGAGTTAGAGGTCTGCAACCCGACCAGATTTCTTGCGACGCAGGATTAAATTCCCGAATAAAATGCGGCAGCGGTCGGTAACTCTGGTGCAATTTGAATGGGAGCGGGCGGTCTAACAATATCCCGTTCCCGACGTCCTTTCAGAACAGCATATGTGCGCTTTATTCAAGCACCGGTACAGCCTGCACTCGACTGTTATGCATGCGCTGCACGCATGAACCAAGTGCTTCGTTTTATTTGGAGGTCTGTGCTCAGCATGCACATAATGATGCTCAGAGCAGGCTGTACCAGTGGTGAATATACGGCCCGCAGACAGAACCGGCAGGTTGTCCATGAGTGACAGAGCAGAATAAAGATGGAGCAAAGTGTGAATGCGCTGTCCTTGAAGAACGTTCAACTAGGTTTTGTTTATATTTTGCTTAGCCTATCATTTTAAATGACAGATGTCGAATTTATTTTAGGGATGTTCATTTCGGTTATTTTTCCTAACCGACAACCGACGCTCATTAACCGATTATTAACCTTTAACCGACAAGATTATTTTAAATTAGAACAGAATTAAATTAGAAAGAATAAGTGTCTGTGACCCGTTAAAAATACTAATATTTGTTTTCCGGGGATTAATTTTACATGAGCAAAAAGCAGCAAACAACAGAACATGAGGATTCACATGATCATATACAGTACTATCACATCACGCACCTACAGTGCTTCTGCTAGTGGAGAAAAACATAATAAAGCTTGGCTCTAATGTGTGTGTGTGTATATATATATATATATATATATATATATATTTTGTGACGAGCGTCCCGAGTCCTCATCAGCGTTGCCCTGGAGACAAAGGAGAAACACCTGCACCTCCTCATCACGGCGGGATCGGCCACACCTGAGGCTCGTTGCCCGCGGCCAGATAAGCCGTGTGAGGCTGCTTGACGGGGAGACATCTCCACAGAAGCTGAGAACTAATGCGATCTACTCTTCTTGATTTCAGAGCCCAGCGAGGGAAGGAATCACCACACGAAGAGCACCGCCACACCTCAGCCACGCCTTGCAAGCATTACCTACCCTCTGTTAAAATAAATCCACCCTCCGGGGTATTTATTTTGAGCTCTCCTTGTTGTGTGATTCTTCCACCCTGCCACTATATATATATATATATATATATATATATATATATATATATATATATATATATATATATATATACACATACACACTATTATAACGAATAAATAGGCCTATACGAGAAATATATTTTCACTTAAATAATAATTTAAGAAAACGAAAGAAAACTGTGCAACAAGTAGCCTATGCAGAGTTTCGGTTATTTTTTGTGATGCGCGAAAGGAAACCAGACAGCAGAAAGCGGCATACTATTTTTTTAGGCTTATTTTACAAAAGCGCAAAGATTAGTTTTTATTGTGAATGTACACAAATAAAAGCAAACCTTTTACAATTCCGTTTATCTTCATGACTAAAAGGAGTATTTGCTTCCATGGTTAGAAGGGAAAAAAACATACAGTTAAGCATTCTACCTTGACAATGCAGCCTGTTCATTATCATTATAAAAAACAATCAGTCAAACATATGGGGAAAAACCACACTGCTCAGTTTAAATATGTAGTAAAATCTGTGCCGTTAAGCGTTATCACCGTTCCGCCGTGAAGTTATGCAAAGCATTTTGTTTTAAGTGGATATTGGAACGCGAATGAAGCAGGCCTACATAAAAGGTAAATAATATTTTGCCATTCAAATACATCGCGAATACAGAAACTTTTGATTTTGTCGAACCAGAGACCAAACATTGGTTTCAGTTTCGTTTTAGCCTAAATTAATTCATTTAGTTTGTCGTTATTTTTAATTCCTGTTCTTTTCTAACTAGCCTACTGTTAATTGAAAGGATTTGTTGTGGAGTGAGAGGAACTAAAATAGCCTAGCTATGTTTACAGTGTTTATTATAATGTTTGTAATTCGTGTCGCCTATTTATGAATGAAATAATAAAATGCAACTTATAGGTGACTCATGTTCTTTTTTTCTCTCTCTCTCTCTCTCTCTCTCTCTAAAAAAAACATTTTTTTTTTTGCATAGCTTATTTTAACCATGCAGCAAACCTTTTAAAATATTTTGATAAATTACTGAAAAAAAAACCCTAATAAATAAGTGACTTTAAACCGTTTAACTGATTGTATTAATCGGTCAAACTTATAAACTACTGTGTTTACAGCAAGATGTTAAACGAATTTAGTATTTTGACAAGACGAATAAAATTATAATAGGCCATTTTTGTACAACCTAAAAAAAAAAAATCCTCTGCGACAATTGTTCCTATTGTGTTGTAAAGTTTAAACAAATTGTATCCTGAGTATCCTGACAAGACTACACTTTTATTTGTTAGCCTATCTCTCTTTCTTTCAGTAGAGGCAATTTAAATGTGTGATTCTGGAAACAAGATCTAAATTTAGCGGGATCTGTCGGGTCGGGAAGAAAATTATTCAAAGCGGACAGCGGGTGAACAAAGACTTGACTATATCGCGGGATCGGGTGGGTGCGGCATATAACCTCGCGGGAGCGGGACTTAAAAAACAGTCCCGCGCAGACCTCTAGCTTGAGTCAGCGGCGGGCTGGCGGGCTTGAGTCAGCGGCGGCGTGATCTCCCGCGAACGGCGGGCCTGGGTGAGCGGCGGACGGCGGCGTGATCTCCCACAAATGGCGGGCTCGGTGAGTCGCGGACGGCGGCGCCATCTCCCGCGAACGGCGGGCTCGGTGAGCCGCGGACGGCGGCTTGAACTCCCGCAAACGGCAGACTTGGGGGAGCGGCAACCCAGGAGTTAGACAACCAGCCAACGGGCTTGGGATAGCCACAGATCGGCGGACATGAGGGCTCGCGGCCAGCGGACTCGCGGCGATCCGAACTCCCACGCCGACTTGACGTGGGCTAGGGCAGAAGGACAAGTGGTGACTTCCTTGCCGCGGGACAATCAAAAACAGGAACAAACAAAAGACTTTCAAAAACGGAACACAAAATGAGGTGAAGGGGCGCCGCTTACTTAATAGGTCTGGTCTTCTGTCATGGTGCACACACGAGGATCAATGAGGAACACGGAGACGAGGAGGTAAACTCAAAATAACAGTCTTTAATGGAGACATCAAGGCAAGGCAGGGCAAGACAAGGCAAGGCTGACATGGACAGAAACACCGGGGAGTAACGAGTAGACCAGACGACATGAAACTGAACAGGCAGGAACTAAAATACACAGGTTAATACACAAACACAGCTGGACGAATTAAATAATAACCACATTAAACAAGGACAGGAAACAAACCAAATATGGACACAAGAGGCGGGAACAAGACACCACAGAGGACTGACAATTGTATTATCATTGTGATACTATAATAGTTTTTAGTTGAAGTTTTAGTAATTTTGTTGTCTTTTTAATGTATATTTATATTTTCTTTAACTTTTTTTTAAAATAATGAAATCATTCTATATTTTTAGTTCAGTAGAAATAACTCATACTTCACAGCCTTCTGATCACACTGCTGTTCATTTTTAAATCAAGATACATTTACTGGAGGAGAAAAATGACTGAAGATAAGTCTTGATTCCTGAGAAATGTATCAAAATGAAGAGCGTTTATGTTTAAAACAATAACAAATATCTGCCAATGGGCTCAAAAATAATTCAAAGGGAAAATACATTTTCTAAGCCTATTGACTTTTTTTTTGTTTTAAGCATTAACCTTTTTTAATTTTTGAATGTTTCTCAGCAACCATGACTTATCATCAGAGGAGGACAAAGTACACAACTCCATTACTTGAGTGAAAGTACAGATACTGCTGGTCAAATATTACTCCATTACAAGTGAAAGTTGTTAAGACAGATTTTTTCTAAAGTAAAAGTACAGAAGTACTTGCTTTTAAAAGTACTTAAGTACCAATTGTATTATTGTTGTATGTAATACTTGCAATACCTCTGAAGCAACTTACAATACATTACACCTGTATACACTGACTAGCTTGTACTATCTTTGGAATAAAGAGCTTTTAGAAGGTTAAAAAACCTATGGGGAAAAAAATAAAAACAAACAAATAAAATGTAACACCCTTACCCACCCCCACAAAAGCAGGAAGGTAGTGATCTCACACAGCTCCGACAGTGTGTGCACACATCTATGTGTAGCCATTCATCCACATTTACACAGAGTGGAGAGTGAAATTGCTGTAAATCAACAGCAGTTCAGAGTATGAAAAGACAATGCAGAAAAGCTGAACGGATGTGGCGTAAGACAAAACTTGAAATTCACTATAGCATCTATAAAGACAGCCTTCATGCTTTCAATGTGGAACTAGCCACAGCTAGACAGACCTTCTTCTCAAACCTTATAAACAGTAACTTAAACAACACTCGTACTCTTTTTGCTACTGTTGAGAGACTGACAAACCCCCCAAGTCAGATTCCCAGTGAAATGCTCTCCGACAGCAAATGCAATGAGTTTGCTTCCTTCTTTTCAGAGAAGATCAGTAATATCAGGAAGGAGATTGGCACATCTTCCTGTAATACAGAGGTCACACAGATTCGACTGCAATCTCAAAAAGAAGTGATTATGTTTTTGAAATAATTGATAGCAAAATTTTGGAAGAAATAGTACAGCATCTTAAATCGTCAACCTGCTATCTTGACACACTTCCCACATCTTTTTTCAAAAGTGTGCTTAACTGTTTAGAAGCAGATCTCTTAGAAGTGGTGAACACCTCACTTCTTTCTGGGACTTTTCCAAACTCCCTGAAAACTGCAGTTGTTAAGCCCCTTCTGAAAAAGCGCAATCTTGATAACACCATGTTGAGCAACTATAGACCAATATCAAATCTTCCTTTCATAGGTAAGATTATTGAAAAGATAGTTTTTAATCAGCTGAACAACTACTTAAACTCAAATGGATACCTGGATAAATTTCAATCTGGTTTACGTGTGCATCACAACACAGAGACAGCACTCATTAAGATAATAAATGATATTCACTTTAATTCTGATTCTGGCAAAATATCAGTGCTGGTACTGCTAGATCTTAGTGCTGCGTTTGACAATGTCGATCATAACATACTTCTAGAGAGACTGGAAAACTGGGTCGGGCTTTCTGGGTTGGCACTCAAATGGTTCAGGTCATACTTAGAAGGGAGAGGTTATTATGGGAGTATAGGAGAGCATAAGTCTAAGTGGACATCCATGACATTCGGAGTCCCACAAGGCTCAATTCTTGCACCGCTCTTGTTTAGCCTGTATATGCTCCCACTAAGTCAGATAATGAGGAAGAACCAAATTGCCTATCACAGCTATGCTGATGATACCCAGATCTACCTAGCCTTATCTCCAAATGACTATAGCCCCATTGACTCCCTCTGCCAATGCATTGATGAAATTAACAGTTGAATGTGCCAAAACTTTCTTCAGTTAAACAAGGAAAAAAACTGAAGTCATTGCATTTGGAAACAAAGATGAAGTTCTCCAGGTGAATGCTTACCTTGACTCTAGGGGTCAAACAACTAAAAATCAAGTCAGAAATCTTGGGGTGATTCTGGAGACAGACCTTAGCTTCAGTAGTCATGTCAAAGCAGTAACTAAATCAGCATACTATCATCTCATAAACATTGCAAGAATTAGATGTTTTGTTTCCAGTCACGACTTGGAGAAACTTGTTCATGCCTTTATCATCAGCAGGGTGGATTATTGTAATGGTCTCCTCACCGGCCTTCCAAAGACCATTAGACAGCTGCAGCTCATCCAGAACGCTGCTGCCAGGATTCTGACTAGAACCAGAAAATCTGAGCATATCACACCAGTCCTCAGGTCCTTACACTGGCTTCCAGTTACATTTAGGATTGATTTTAAAGTACTTTTACTCGTTTATAAGTCACTCAATGGCCTAGGACCTAAATACATTGCAGATATGCTCACTGAATATAAACCTAACAGACCACTCAGATCATTAGGATCGAGTCAATTAGAAATACCAAGGGTTCACACAAAACAAGGGGAGTCCGCTTTTAGCTATTATGCCACCCGCAGTTGGAACCAGCTGCCAGAAGAGATCAGATGTGCTAAAACATTAGCCACATTTAAATCCAGACTCAAAACTCATCTGTTTAGCTGTGCATTTGTTGAATGAACTGACTGCACTGTATTTTATGTATAATCATTTTCTATCTAACTGTTTTAAATTTCATTTTAAATCATTTTCTATATCATTTTAAAATTCCTTGTTTTTATTATTTTTAATTCCTTGTTTTTATTGCTGTGAATGACTATTTCACTTTATTTTATGTAAAGCACTTTGAATTACCACTGTGTATGAAATGTGCTATATAAATAAACTTGCCTTGCCTAAATACAGAGTGATAAGGAAGAAAAAAAATTAAACCTGCTTTAAAACCCAGCAACACAACTATAGCTGTACAACTTTACAACAGCAACACTGCTTTAACAAAAAAGCAAAACAGCAAGACTAATATTTTCACTTACACAATTTACACAACAATGTAGCGCAGGATTGGGCACCCCTGCACTACGCTGTTGCACAAATACATCATTAATATAACAATACAACACATACCCACATTATATATACTATGTATATGCCTGCCATAAATCATTTTCCTGGTGTTACGTATATTATGTTTACATATTTTATTGTCGATGCTAATGTCAGTACTGTCTGTGTACATATGTATACCTATTTATCTGCTTATATATACATATCTGTACATATGTGTACACTGTACAGTATATATGTATATTGTATACCATTGATAATTGTAAATTG
Source organism: Schizothorax lantsangensis (assembly GCA_027422415.1). Classification (NCBI taxonomy): domain Eukaryota; kingdom Metazoa; phylum Chordata; class Actinopteri; order Cypriniformes; family Cyprinidae; genus Schizothorax; species Schizothorax lantsangensis. Next base: position 153,719 of record JAPDDO010000309.1, read on the forward strand.
TATTGTTCTTATATGTGCAATGTCTGGAACACGCACCTAAGCTTTTCACACGTCATTTACTTGTAAATGCTGTAGTGACAATAAAAGTGAGTTGAGTTGAATTGAGTTTTATATTGTCACTTAAATGTAACTTGATTCAAAGATGTTTAGATATTTTTTTATCGGAAAAGACCGAAATATTGAGGAAAACATTTTTGCAGCGAATGCCACAACTTTATGAATTTTAGACTTTCTGCTTTGATTTAAGACAATTTTAAGACCTTAATTTGTGGAAGGGCAAATTAAGACTTTAAGCCACCTAGAAGCCCTGAAACTATTCCTTTAATATTTTCATAACTCAGTTTCTCATTTGTCATCTACTACTGCAAATTGGACATTTTGGTCGACTGGGTGCCTGCTGTTCTGAGTTTATGATTATTCCATGCCTCCTGGAAAAATACAAGATGCCTTTGAAGCTGTGGCAAATAGGTCCAATTCAGAGCAAAAAGATGCACCTCATTGTCAGGATTTAATGTGCCATCTGCCTCCAGATCAAGGAAGAGACAGGAAAACAGGTCCAAGACATGCTGAACAACATCCCTCCACAGACTTTCGATCCTGCAATTATAACATCAGTGGTTCTCAATTCCAGTCCTGCTGACCCCCAGCTCTGCATATTTTGCATGTCTCTCTTAAACACCTGATTCAGATAACCAGCTCGTTAGAAGAGAGTGCCATGCATGAACTGTGTTCTGATTGACATGGTCCGTACACAGTGGGTGCTTCTCATTTCTTATTTGTGCATCCTCGCTACCTTTCCTCGCGTCTTAGCTCTACCCCCTTAGGATATGAGAGAAGGATGCAAGGAAAGATGCCCAGTTGAAATATATGACATGTATGGTTTATTTAAACTGCAAAGGTAAAATATAAATTATTACGACAGATGTGAAGGGGGAGGAGAATGTATACGTGCATCACATTTAGTCGATAAAACACTTCCGCAAAGGATACACCTGTGTATCCTTGCTCATGACTCCTCAGGAAGCCTCCTCGATCCTCACCTCCTCGCGGTGCAATTAGAGAATTGAGATGTCCTACAAGATGGCTGAGCTCGAACGGTTTCCGGGTCATAGGATGGAGGACGGAGGAGCGAGAAAACAAGAAGGGATATTGAGAAGCACTCAGAGTTCATTGCTCCCTACTTCTTGAGAATGGGAAATCTGTTGCAGTTTACATCATTTTACGTCAGTTTACGTCATCAGATCAGAACATTCATTCATGGATTTGTGCTTGCAGCATCTCCACACACAGAGAAGTGTGACATAATATACCTCTGTAAATAAATACAATTTAAATTCACGTCTCACACCCTTTAAGGCCCCTCAGGGCTTGACATTAACTTTTTTGCTCACCAGTCACTGTGGCTAGTGGTTTTCCAAAATTATTAGCCACTCTGCATTTTCACTGGCCTCAATTGTATTGTTGAGAAATTACATTTGATATGACTAAAGATACTGGATACAAAAAATTATTTAAATTGATTTCCAGGTCATGTTTTGCCTATTTAAAGGCCATTTTCCCCTATACGTGTTAAATGCATGCATCATCTTTCATATCAAATTCTTACATTTTATGAATAATTTCACTTAATATAATAGTCAAGTCACCTTTATTTATATAGCTCTTTTAATGCAAAAATGCAAAGATAAGCTACTTTGAAATATGAAAGTAAACCACCAATAGGTGGCAGCAAGTGACTGTCTTAATGAGTGAGTCATTGAGGTGAGTCAAATGATTTGTTCAGACGGCTGATTCATTCAAGAATGAAGAAAGTGCCCGTCTTTATAATTGGACCTCTGAATCATTGACTCACATGATTAATTCAAAAACGCAGAATCATTCAGTAACGAAACACTGCTGTGCTGTGATTTGTTTTGAGCTATTTTAATTAACCAAATTGAGCAAAAACATTAAACATTGACAATATTGTTCGAAATGTATATTAACTACTTGTTTGAACTCTTGTATAAAATTAATGTCAAATTTGCAGTCTTGGTCGTGTCATGTTGAAACCGACTCAAAACAATGTAGTATACTTGCCAGACCAGTATGTGGCGCTGTAATTCTGCAACAGAGATATACTAAAAATGGAGAAGACGACTTGGAGCATGAGCATAAACCTTGCGCGCTGTATACAAACCCAACCCACAACAAAGAAGAGCATGGAACAATACACTTATTACACTATTTATTAATCTGTGTTAATGTTAGTTAATAAAGTATAAAATATATGGATTGGCTGTACACACGAAAACGCAAGACTGTCGTTTTCATATTTATCCACTCTGGGACCCGGTTTCAAAAAATAGCGGTTTCAGGCTCCCAAAACGCTGGATCCGTCTGGACGAAATGCCAATACGATACAAAATTGATATGTATACAGCTAAACACGTCTCCACGTGGATGGGCCCTTAGTAATCCTGAAGACCTTGATTAGCTTCGAAGTGGAATCATGGTGGAATATCCTGTGAAGTCCACTTCGCAGGGAACTTACGGTCAAATAGAACAATAAATAGATACATACAAAATGTGCAGAGCGGAGGGTCGCGAGGACTGGAATTGAGAGCACACAACAGACCTGTTGTATTGTGGTAATCTGATATTGGCACTCCTGCATTTCTTAATTCAGCGTTTCTTCCAAAACATGCTGAAATTATAGCATCTTTTCAATCCACAAATGCATTTCTTTATTGCGGGAAAGAAAACACACACATAGTCTTACAGAGATTTAATAAATCACTTTGGCATTTGACTTTTTGAGTAATGATAAAAAGAAAGAACCTTTGGTTATGGACACTGCACTCTGTGATGTGGGAGTGTTGTTTTGGACATCCCTCGATTGGACACCATGAAGTGGGCCGCATCAACATTCTCTCTGCCATTATCAAACTAACCCCTGTAAATTAAAAAATCACTTAGTCTGCATATTGGTTATTAGGATTAGCATCAACACCATGCCAGCTTCCATGGCTGAAAAGTACATAACTTTAGATTAATCAAATTATCATGTGTGTTCTATGGTTTACAAAACAACAGTATATAAGCCATTGTTCTCAACATGAAGATAAGTAAATAATGGCAGAATTTTCATTTTTGCCTAAACTATTTTTCACTTTAAAGAGAAAACTCGATTCATTACAAGCCACAAAGGCATGAACTAGTTCCAAATTTATTTAGAAAGAATAACTACAAGTAAGCAAGTCTTAGGATTGATTTCACTAAGGGCCCTATCATACACCCAGCGCAATGCGATGCCAGGCGTGACACAAGTTTTTTTTGCTAGTTTCAGCCCGACGCAGTTATCATTTTCATATCCAGCGCCACGTTGTTTAAATAGCAAATGCACTTGCACCCATCTATTCACCCATGGGCGCATGCTGGTCTGAAAATGAGGTGTGTTCAGGCGCATTGTTGGTGCGTTGCTATTTTGAGGCAACTGAAAACGATTGCGCCATTAACCAACTAAAACCTGGCACATTGGTATTATACAACACAGGTGCAAAACTGTTGTTCAGGAATCTGCAGAATTTTTATAATCAAATTTAAGACTTTTTAAGACTTGCACAAATAAACGTAATACCATATGAGTGTGGTAGGGCAATGTCTATGGTAACATATAAAACTAAAATGACTGTAAAAAGCATGATTTACAGTTCAGATACAGATTTTCACAAAAACAAAAAGTTTCATAAAAGGATAAATTTCACATTTAAACCTTTCAACAATTTTTAAGAAAAAGGATGAGTCATATCTTAGTGTCCTAATTGTTTAGATTTTTATGATGCATTAGCTTCTTGTTGATCTTCTGGTTCACATTTACAACTCTGTGGGCTGGTTTCACAGACAGGGTTTAGACTAAGCCAGGATTAGGCCATAGTTCAATTAGGACATTTAAGTAATATTTATAAACGTACCTTAGAAAAAACATTACTGGTGTCCATCTTGAGACAAAACAAAGGCACTGATATATTTTAAGATCAGTCAGTGCAAGTTTCTTTCAGTTGAAATAGCTCAGACTTAAGCCCTAAACACACTGCACGATTTTCGGCTGTCCCAGACCAAAGACTCGCATCGTGAAGCAATCGCGGCGATTTCTGATTGGCCACGATTGTTTCACGATGCCAATCTTTCGTCTGGGACAGCCGAAAATTGTTCAGTGTGTTTAGGGCTTTACATTTTAGTCTGGAACCTGGCTTAAGCTTTGTCAGTGAAACCGGGGGTTAGTGTTTGCTGCGTAAAAATATGGGACGATTTTTGCATTGGTCTGAACAAAAGCAAGAGATGGCTTATTGAACAGGCAAATTCATTCTCTGCTAGCAGGATACATATATCATCCACTACAGCATTCCTGTAGTGGATGATATATTTACACTTTCATTAAAAACAGTTGTAGTTGCTTTGTAAAAAGGTTTTTGTGCAGGTCAGGGCTTTGTTTACGTTGCTTTTGTAATGTTTTGACTAGCTGGTGTCACTAGTGTAGGGTGAATCAAGCACTTCAGTGAATCATTCAGTGAGTCATTTTGCAAAGATCAATCATGGCTGAATCCGAAATCGTCCTCTAAACCCTCATTCACTATTCCCTACCTTATTCCATCCACTAAGACAGTTCACTTGGGGGAGTGCATGAAAATGAGTGAGTGAATTCAGACAACCTTTGAGTGTCCATCGATTGTACATTTGTTATTGCAGTGCAATGTGAGATTGAATGAGTGATCTCGATTACGTCCACTATGGTTTTGGACACCACTTCAAATGGATGTCCACTACTTGAGGGTATAGGGAGTGATTTTGAAATAAGCCACTGAATTTTGCATCAACTGATTCAGAGTTTCGAAAAGCTTTGTTTCTCTAATAACTACTCTTTCATAGCACCTCCCTGCAAATGGGTTATAACATATAAATTTTGAGTTGGTCACCTTGGCAATGGCTTTCTTCTGACTCTTTATACTTGCAGTTGCCTCAGTACCTCATGCAGGTTTGCAACCGCAACGCTGTTGATCTCAAGTGTCAATAAGGCTGATGATACACGGGGCAACTTTTTGAGCAATTTTGCCAGGCAACTTTTTTTGAGCAAGGTTGCTTGGGCACTTTTCCATTGAGAATAGGTAACAAATTTCTATCTGGATTCTATAAATCGGTCGTGGTGCCCTGTGTCTCACCTGGTTGCCTGTTGACAGCAACATTGCCCAAAGTTGCCCAGCAACATTGCTCAAAATGTTGCCCCATGTAACATCAGCCTAAGGCAACTTTTTGAGCAATTTTTCCAGGCAACTTTTTTTAGCAGTGTTGCTTGGGCACTTTCCCATTAAGAATTAGGGGTGTAACGGTTCACAAAATTCACAGTTCGGTTCAAAACGACACGGGGGCAGGGGCGGACTTACCCATTAGGCAAAGGTAGGCGACTGCCTTGGGCCCCCAAAAGCCAAGGGCCCCCTAAAAATGCTTTTCATATACGAGTTGCGCATTAAGCGCGGACACTTGCGGTTTACAGTGTTTATTACCACGACAACCGTCTGCGTGTCCGAGTTGAACGTGCTTCTTGTGTATCCTGCTTGTAGCAAATATAAATATAATGCATCTGAAGCTGACTGTCGCGTGAGCACGAAGTCTCTCTCTTTCCCAGCGCGCGCACTCCTCCCTCACTCCCTACCTCCCTCACTCTCTCTCTCTCTCTCTCTCTCTCTCTCTCTCAGTCTGCTCTGTTCAGCAGTGGCTGAAAGGAGCTGCGCTTTCAGTTAAAGCACAGATATGTTGCTTCTCTAATTTTACATGCAAGTATAGCCAAAATCACAGCACAGCTATTGTTTGTCTTTATCTTATGTGTAGCCTATTTGATTTTATCAGACGACGGCTGGATTATAAATCATGATTTTTGTGCAGATTAACATCTTGGAAGGGATCTGGTTATGTAGTCTTAATGGGTCGCGTTTCAGTCACTATTTCATATTCATCCTGTTGTCTGACAACAGAAACAGAAAAAATATACCAATGAAAACAGTTTTATTGAGAATTTAGCTGCATCAAAATACAGTATATGGCAAAGAGCGGCAAACAAATGTAATAATAAATAGACAGAATCGCGATTCATATATAAATAGATTTTTACGTGCACCCCTAGTGTTCTCTTCCTCTTCTCTAAAGCAGCACAGCATGGCCTCGTCCCCTTCGTTGGATGTTCCCGGGGGCGGGGTTTATCAGGGTTTGTGATGTCACAAACCCGGGAAGTAACTCGTTGTATATTTCATAGGAGCTCCAAAGAAGACAGAGAAAGCCAGAGTCTTGTGCCCTGCATTTATCAGTATCCTTATGTTCGTTGGGTGAAAAAGAAAAACTCAATAAACAAAGTAAAAAATAATTTTACTGATATACCCCCCCCCCCCCAGGTTTCTATTGATATCACGATATATCGATATCGTGAATTCTTATGGCCACAATAACCGTGATATGAAAAAATCTATTATCGTGACAGCCCTAATAATATGTCATTAGGGAATTAATACTTTGACACATTTAACTAATAACAATTTATTGATTACTTAATGTATGAATCATATAGAATGTTAATTTGTTGCTGATGCGGTAATTGTTAATAAATGGTTTAGTTCTTCATGAGTTATACATTAACTCATGATTATCTGTGCATTTATTAAGCATGAATTAATGCATATTAGTGTCACCGTACTGTAAAGTGTTACCGATATTTTTTATGTTCAAACAGCAACATTACACACTAACTAACATTAAAAAGTGAAATCGCAATCAACCACCCCTTTAAATCGGTCGTGGGGCCTGTCTCTCACCTGGTTGCCCCGTGTTTCATCAGTCTAAGGGTCATTATTCCCCCATTCTTTCAAGGAGATGTTCCACTATCGACTCCACAACATTTTCATTAACCCTTCCTAAGGACACATCTTGGGAGAGGGCACGCAAATGTGAAATTACAGCTTGAAAAGCCATAGTGCTCATAGTTGTCACCAAACTCTTCTGTTTCAAAGCTCCACCCACGCTACTTGATTGATATTTGCATTGGATTTATCAATTGCCATTTTCTGGTTTCTATTTGAGCAATCGATTTATAATTTGAGCATTTGATTCATCCTTTGCAATGTCCATTTGAGCATTTGATTTGTGATTTTAGCAATGAATTATAGATTTAATTATGAAAGGTTTATACTGGGTTGATAATGAAAATTAAATATATGTGGGTGGGCAAGCCATGTAATGCCAGAGTAAAGTAATGTCTCAATGCCACACAGTGGTGTTTAGATCATCTTTTCTCCTGACAAAATCAATGTAATGGCAATATTTCCATCCACTGAATGTAAGCTTTTCAATATTCCAAGCTTGCCTGATGCACTGGTAACTTCTTGTGCCTGTGAAAGTCGTGAAAATTCTGAAAATAATCTAGGAAATTTTGGATTGTTGGATTTCAAATCAGTAGAGGTTAAGGCAGGGGTGTCAAACTCAGTTCCTGGAGGGCTGCAGCCCTGCAGAGTTTAGTTCAAACCCTGCTCCAACACACATACCATGTAGTTTTCAAATAAGCCTAAATGACATGATTAGCTGGATCAGGTGTGTTTAATTAGGGTTGCATCAAGCTGTTTTATGGATGGTAACTGTGATATTATTACTGTAATCTTATTAATAATTAGTTACACTACTAGTTCCTGCAAAAAGTAATATTGATACTGCCCAACACTGTTTGTAAAGAGACGCACGCTCACACAATCTTTAGTGATAATCATTCACAGAGCGAAACTCTATGAATACAGACTGTAGAAACACTGTTTACAGAAGCCAGAGTCTATATTCATACATAGTTTATAGAGCCCATCTGTACAGACAGAGTCTCGCACAGTCTGACAGCATCGCCTCAAAGATGAAGAGATCTGAAGATCTGACTGAGCCAGCAGGAGACAGTAGTGGGATCAAAGATCAGGCTGCTAAGAAAAACCCAATAAGTGAAAGTCAACAACTGAGATCCAAAAACAAATGCTGTGATCAGATTTTCTTATATGCTCATATTTACATGTAATTTTAATGAAAAAGCCATTTTTTTCATTATGATCTATTATATATATAAACTGTTCATGTGGACTCTGCTGTGAATGATGTGCAATAGAGACAGATTCATGTTTTATTTTTTTAATGCAAACAAAAGCAAGGCTGTGAAGGATAGAAATATAGTCTGTTGCACTTATAATAAGAATAATTACCTATATAATTTTACTTTTGCTTAATATTAATACAATATAATATTAATATATTATAAAATTCATACATAATAGTAATAGTAGCAAGACAGCTAATATGAATCTAGTAACATACATTGAAGCACTTAATTTTCATTGGAATTGCACAGTCAAATTATGGCTCTGAGTTCACAATATACTGACTGTGCAGAGAACATTGGATTTTACTGCAGATGTACATAACATATCCAGTAGGTGGGAATGTACAGTATTCCATTTGTTCACTTTCATCAAATTTTAATCTCCAATATGTTTTTGAACCGTTTTTAATCCTAAAAATATCCCACTGCAAAATAACTGAATAAAAATAGTAACAATAACTGTGTATGTGCTACTTTTTTAAATGTTTTGTGAGAGTTGGGTATTTTTGCTCATTTAGGTCTTTCGAAAGATGAATACAGTCCTTCACTAATGCAAAGCTTAAAAAATGAACTACAGAAATTTAAGCACTGAATAGCAAATCATGGTGAAGTGTCTTCAAACACATGGTTGTGGAACCAGAGCATAGAAACTTCCATCCCTGTTACCGCTGCGCCTGGCAATATGGCACAGAAAGCCTTGTCGAGTGTTGAAAAGCTTCCCTACAAGGCCATCACGTGTTGCACTATTGGGTGAGAAAGAGCACATTAGAACACCATCACAAACATGCACGAGACATATTAAACTCAATAAAACTGCCACTTCTGAGATGGATTCCATTTTTTTCAGTCTGCCAAGATCAACTTTTTTATAAAGGTTTACTTTTTTGCAAGATGAGTATTATGAATTGTATTTGTATTGGCACTAACCTACACACGTAGTATCTGACTCCATGAAACCTCTTTGATTCGTCATATGAGACCATGTTCCACTGTGCCCCCATGCATCCATTTCCAACCACGTCCTCCACATGGATCAACAAGAACCTGCACATTATTATAATGTAGAAAAGAATAGGACAGGTGTCATCTCCTTGCCTACAGTCTAATTGTTCTGCATGTATTTGTTATCTTTACTGCTTTAAATATAAAAAATAATGATAACACTTTAGTATGGGGACCAATTCTCATTATTAACTAGTTGCTTATTATTAACATATCGGCTCTTTATTAGTACTTATAAAGCACATATTCTGCATGACCATATTCTACATCTCTAATCCTGCCCAATATCTAAACTTAACTACTACCTTACTAACAATTAATAAGTAGCCAATTAGGAGTTTATTGAAGCAAATGTTATAGTTAATGGTTTGTTAATAGTGAGAATTGGACCTTAAAATGAAGTGTGACCAAAACAAAATACTGCACCGAGTACCTCGTAACTATTGGCCCAATGCTCTTTCCAGTCATATTCATAGATGCAGTGTTGATTCTTTACAAACCCACTGTGCCACCCTTTGTCAGGTCCAATGGCTTTGCACACTGCAAGATGGGTTATGGAACGAACAGCATCTGTAAACCACAAGGAATTGTGGGTTAATCAAGCCCAATAGCTGTGTTTCCTCTGTTGGGCTAAAAGCGAGCTTGCTATTGAGTGCCAGGGCCAGTTGCATTTCCACTGTCACTGTCCACAGTATAGTGAGATGGGAGAAAGCGCCCAAATATTTTTGAGGGTTTGTCAATATGTTTTTATTATAATATGTTATATTAGTTTGCCCTTGGGACTTCAATGTACTAATTGAGTTGTTTTGTGCATTTCTGTGATTACAAATAAATGGAGCAGTCGTGACTGCATAAGTATGTGTGATCTCTTTTTACGTGAAATAATGATACATTTTAGTTTGATTTAGTATTATTGATGAGCACTTTTGACACAAATTAATACATTAGTTTCACTGTAATATGTTTATAAAAAAGTATTTTTAAGGACCAAACGCCTGCTTCTGCCATGTTCATTTTGCGATAGTTTTTATTCATTTTTCCCTTGCTGATGAAATGGTTGGGTTGTGTGACATTTGCTTTAGAGAGGTGTGTTAAGGGTGGGTTTTTAGGGTAGCGCTGGTCTGACAGTGGAAACACAGCATGATTTTGGCCTCAGCAGCTTGAGGTATGAGGCTATTGGCCACATCTGGCTAGTTGTTAGCCTTGGCTCGCACTAGCCTGACAGTTTTCTGTGCTTATCAGTTCAATCCATTGTAATACTATTACATGATTACATGATTTTATAATTTCATTACATGGAATCAGATACAGAATGGAACTGTCAGAAGAAGCTTAGTCATGAAGATGTTTGTGTGCTTAAAAATGCAAAGAATCGTGATATTGCACATTAACTTGAAAGCATGGACATAGGCACATTAAAATTAAGAATCAGCCTAATCTAATGTGATTATATGTGAAGTAAAAGAGTTTGCATACTGCTGGGCACTCCTCTGGTATGAACCCACTGGAGGTCTTGACTTCTGCAGCCCTGGTAAGGGTCTCCTTTCCACGGGCTCACACAGGTGCAGCTCCTGTCGTGATTGTAGGAGAAGCATCTGGCGTTCACTCCACAGGGTTTAACTAGGCATGTTTCACGACATGTGCCAAAGGAGCCAGTGCAGACCTCATTGGCCTTACAAATGCTGTTTTGCGTGCAGCTGTCACACTTGTGTGGTGTGAAGGATGGACAGGGTTGCTGTGGGCATTTATACTGAGCAGGTAGAGGGTGTGTGGCAGAGCCCCAGCCAGGCGAGCACGAGGCCTTACAGATGGTGGCTCTACCTTCAGATTTGCACTCAACTCTCCCATTTACCTGCTCAGCGTAGCAGACAGGCAAGGCGCTCCACTGCCCTCCAGAGCACCCCATGATATGTGGGAAAGGTTTGAGTAATCCACCACATTTAATTTTGACTTGCTGCTGGGCTGTGCTGTGGTACAGCTCCTTGCAATGGTTGTTCTGAAGATCCGCGACCTTTAGAGGGCCACATCCATTTTTATTGAAGAGTCTCCACTGCTGTGAAACATAGTCCTTAAAAACCTTCTCCGCAATGTTCCCTGCTTTTCCAGTGACCAGCAGATATTTCGACCAAGCTAAAACAGCTTCCTTTTCTAAGGCAAACATGTAGCGCACAAAATAATCAATCTGGTCAGTGTAGTATTTTGAGCACTCTACTGGCTCACCAGACTGTCTTTGGGAGACCTGAACCAGCGATTTGCGAAAAATATCCAGAATGTTGTCTTTGTCTCCAACTCCAGTGCCCATCATCATGTGGTGAAATTCTGTGAGATAAAATTGAAATGAGTGTCCCCCTGTGAACTGAGCTCCAAATTCAGAAACATAGTGGCATTGGGTTATTGCACTGTTTTTAAGTTGTGAATGTAATGTGCTGATGAAGCGAAACTTCTGAATCACATTGCTGTATTTGACAAAGGTTTGTGTCCACTGGACGTCATGTCGGACAGACCCAACTATTTCTTGTGTGTATTTCTTCAGCTCCTGGACACTAAAATAAATTTTTGTCAGATCAGGGACAGGTTTATAGATCACACTATTGATTTCACCTTCAAGAGCTGCATAGTTAATAAAATTTTGAATGCTTTCCTCACAAGCTGGACCATGGAACATCTTATAGCACTTGCAGAACACTTGTGTGGTGTCCTTGATGGGTTTACATTGTCCATGGTTGCAATTCACATCTGAACAAGGAGTTTTCACCACAGATTTTCCTTTAAGGAAGATATTAAAGTCTCTGGGAGTGTTCTTAGGGTATCCTGCTAACTGACAGCTCAGCTTAATATCCGGCACATCTGTTTGAGCATAATCTGATGGTTTTGTAACAGCATGAAGAAACTGTATGTGCCTGGTAACTTTAGCGCCAAACCTGTGGAGCAGCTCATCCTTCATTGTTCCACACTTCTGAGTGTTGATCAGTTTTAATAATTCTTTTTGCAAACTGGATGTAACATTCTGCTTAATGTTTTGATCAACAGTAAAACCCTTTTCTTGATGAATTATGTAAACAGATGTATTTTCTTGAACATCAATGTAAATTGACTTTCCAAAGGTAAACTCATTTCGTGCATTTTTTGGGTGGGCAATCACTACCCATTTGAACCAGTGGAACTTGTTCTCCAAATGATGCTTAATATCTGAAGCTAGCTTTTCTCTACTTGGGAATCGCTGACTGCTAAGTTTCACAGCATCCTTGTGAGCCCACTTCTCAAAGTCACCAGCACACTCAATCAAGGCATCCTGTATGGCTGATAAAGTGTTGGACAATTGTTTGACTGCTTGTACCGTTGCTTCACCATGACAGCCCTTTAATTTGGAATAAAACAAATTTAACTTCAGTCCTGAAACCATCAGAGTGGTGAAGTAGGTGGAGTATTGCACCAGAACATTAAAATTACCATTGGATTTCTTGATGATGAGCTTTAAGAGATTCTTATTCAAGCTGACATTATTGTTCTCAGTGATGTATCTGTATAAATTAGCAACACTTTTGCCTGTGCCAGTGTTTTCATAGAAAGTGGTGAACCTCTCAGCCAGCCTGGTCTTCTGCTCCTGCGTGGAGGCAAAAGGAGCAGTCTGTATGAATTCTGTTAACTTGGCCCAGGAGTTCTTGATCACATTCTCATCTTTTCCGTAGCTGCTTGCATAGTTTATCCATTTCATTTCTGATTGCAGGGTGGAAATTTGAAGGGAGAGAGAGTTGAGTTTACGGTTGACCTCAGCAAACTGTTCCTTCATGAACTCAAGTGTTGGATCCGATTGGGGAATGGATGCAGAGATGAAGCTAATTAAAGACTTGATAAAGCCAAAACTTGCTGCAACTTTGCCAAGAGAACCAAAGACTTTTAGGACTTTTGTGGGTGGGTCACGAGCTGTGTCTTTCCCCTCTTTTTTAAAAACTTCACTGAGACTTTGGAGAAATTCTTTAGTCGCTGTCATGCTCTTCTCCACTTTATTGACTTGGGAGACATCAATTTCAGCTGTGCTTAAACAGCTGTATAGAAGCAGATAAAGGATAGTGAGGAAAGTCTTCCAATAGCCATGACAGCTTCACCTGTTTAAAAAGAAAGAATGCATTAAATGTGTAATTAGAAGCACTGAATATGTGGCCTGATGTCACCTAACCCTTTGAAGCATGCAATCACACTGGTGTGATCACTCTAGGCTGGTCCCTGGAGTGTGCTATCACATGGTGTGTTCAGAACAATTAGTGCGTTAGATAGATTTTAAAATCAAGTGTGAAAGTGTTAGTTCACAATCTGCTTATAATGCAACACACTAGTGATGCGCGGATGAGCTCAAACTTCACCCGAAACCGCAGCTTCAAATAGAATTTGCTTTGCAGATTTGCTTTATTCAACATCAAGAAGATCAGGCCTGTTGGCGCCAATAGCCTCTCGGTTAATGTGCCGTCATACAGCGCAACTGCGCTCACGGCGACCCGAGTTCGAATCCCGGCTCGTGGTCCTTTGCTATTCTCGCTCCTCTCTCTTCACCCAAAAGCTTTCCTGTCTATTCTACACTGTCCTGTCCAATTAAAGGCATAAAAAGCCGGAACATGCTTCATAACTCCTTGTTCAAGCTCTTGTTCTGTCCAGGCTTGGACTATTGCAGTGCTCTCTTGGCAGGTCTTCCAGCCAGTTCTTTCAAACCTTTACAATTAATCCAGAATGTGCCAGCAATATTAATTTTTAATGAGCTGAAAAGAATGCATGTCACACCTCTGTTTGTCAATTTGCACTGGCTACCAATAACTGCTCACATAAAATTCAAGGCATTAATGTTTGCCTACAAAACCACCTCTGGCTCTGCACCCCTTTACCTTAAATTCAGTACTTCAGACCTATGTGCCCTCTAGAAGCTTGAGTTCTGCAAGTAAACGTCACTTTATTGTGCCATCCCAAAGAGGCACGAAATCACTTTTATAGACTTATAAATTAAATGTTCCGACCTGGTGGAATGACCTGCCCAACTCAATCTGAGCAGCTGAGTCTTTAGCCATCTTCAAGAATCGGATCTCTTCCATCTTTATTTGACCCTCTGATTCTAGCACTCTATTCTAATTCTATTCTTTATTAAAAAAATTGTCCCTTTTAGACTTGCAATATATTCATTTACTAACTGCTTGTTTTCTTAAAAAAAACTAACACTACCTTTTCTAATATTTTTGTATTCTATCTATTTGTTTTCTTTTTATTTATTATACAATTAACAAAAGCAAAAAAGGCCTCTAACACTAGCTTGCTCTATACTTTCTATTCTATCTGTTTTCTTTTAATTTATTATATAATTTAAAAAAATCCTTGCTACATGTACTGGGTTAAAAAAAAAATCAGTAACAATGACAATGAAGTTATTTGAGTGAACAAATCCTTTATTACAACAAACTTGAAACCATTTTAATGAAAGTATTGAAGTCTCCCTTTTGAAAAAATAAATAAATTTCATTTTAAAAAACATTTAAAAACAAAATAAAGCTGTACACCTTATTTATATCTATATCACATTTTAACATTTTAATTAATGATTTTTAACAACTGAAAATCAAATGAAAATTGAACTGCTTTTACTTTTGGCAAAGTTCTGCACAACAGAGGTATATTAAGTTAAAACATGGACAAACATGATATTCCTAAAAAAATAATGTTTAAATAAATTCATTATTATAAAGAATATTATTATTGTTGTTATAACTTTGAATTGTACAATGCTAATATATTTGTTATAATTTTATATTAAATCAGACTTTTATTTTGACGGGTTGTAGCGGACCTTTGAGTTTATTTGACAGTTTTTTCTCAAATAAAACTATGAAATGTTTAAATTTTCTCAGAGCAGGGTTCTGTTTCATAAAACAAGTTTACCAAATAAGCTAGGCTTATTTCAATTAGTCTGACTTATTTTGAACAAAATCAACTGACAATACGTCAGACTAACTGAAATAAACCTAGCTTATTTGGTAAACTTGTTTTATGAAACAGAACCCAGCTCTGGTGACGTTCATGTTTATGTAGATGCTGAAAACACCATTAGCGTCATATATGCGTACTTCAGTATAAAACGGCGCCACTCAAGAGACATGCAGAAACAAGCAGATTATTTATATAGCAGTCTCTTCGCGCTTCACAGACACATATCATATCTACTTTTGATTTATCCATCCATCAGATTGCACGTTTCACGTGACATCCTCATTATACTGTAAATTCCATGTTCACAACTGCACCGGGATTCCCTCAACATCACGGAAATCATACGGCCTTAACTTATAACTTGTTATTAATGCGACACACCTTCATCTGCACGGAGGGTTGGTTTCCGCGAATATGAGAATTTGAGCGAACATTTTGGATGTATTGCCTGGTTTTGCAGCCACTTTGCGTCCACATTTTTTGCAAATTGGATCCATCCTCAAGGACAACACTGCCTTCGTTTTTTTTATATATATATCCAAAGTATTCCCATAATGCAGATTTAAACTATTTTTTTTCGGTGGGGATGGAGATTAGATATAATCTCTGTCTCTGTCATTTTCTCCACTGTATGTGGTGAATGCAGAGTGAAGCAGCCGAGCGGAAATAAGTTGCATATGCACAGGTGAGATTTTTTTTAATTTTTTTTTTTTAAGAAATTCAAATGCAAATGTTTACGGTATCAAACCATTCAAACCGTGATAAACCATCATACCAGTATATCCTTACAACCCTACATGATACATCCTTACGGGCAGGATGTGGATTCAGCAGCGTCCCTGGAAAGGGCCCGCTTTCCCAGTGTTATCCAATAGTCTTACCGTGTGGGTTAAGAGGAACAACAGTAATAGACTCTCTCCACGTAAACCATGTCCTAACTTCTGCCCCAGTAGCCGAGGGGAGATCAGGTGACTAGGGGTGCTGGAAGGGGCAGTAATAGTGGCGCTTTTTAGGGATCCCAATTCGTCGGTATGTTCCAACGTGACCGACTGAAAGGGAACGTCTCGGTTACGTATATAACCCCCATTCCGAGAAGGAGGGAACGGAGACGTCATGTCCCATCGCCACAGTTGCTGTACCACCGTGGGGCACCGGGTCACAGGCTCGGCTCCTCAGCGAAAGCCTGAAAGTGCATTTCACCCGCTTCCGCATTTATACACGCGTTGCAGGGTGGAGCCCGAGATGCATATCTCACACGCCAATATGCATTGGCTCGTTTAGTTTACACTCAAAGATGATAGGGCTCTCAGGCAAGATCCCAAATCGTTGGTACGTTCCGACGTGATGTTCCCTCCTTCAGGGAACATACGTAACTGAGACGTTATGTACGTAACCAAGACTTTCTCTCTCTCTCTCTCTGTGTGTGTGTGTGTGTCTGGAGATGCCTGAGTTCTGCCTCAGACTCAGAGAGCAGACGAGATGACAGAGGCAGCATGATTGGCTACAATGTTGGTGAAATTAATTTTTTACATAAGCACCCATGTAAACCCAATGGGCAATATACCAAAACTTACCACGGTCATGTCCATATATCGCACGATAAGTTGATGTAGTAATTATCGTGATAGACCTACCTGTCCATAGTGGCTGCTCTGTTTGAGCTGTTATGAGCCGTTCATGCAAATTTTGAAAAATGGTAGCAAATATATGCATCTATAGTAACTGGTTTTGATAATTATATTAGTGTCAACATACGATAAAATATGTCAGTTTATGAGATTAATAATAATAATAATTATAATAAATGTGAGTCATGAATCAAAGGGTTCATGATAGGTCCAATAAACATCTATTTTAACACATGTCCTGACTATTGTTATGGTTATCACTGTGCCAATCAATGTAATTTTGAGAGTGAATCCCACATTTATATGTGGATGTCACTGCCCAGAGAAAAAAGATACTACCAGACTGCTGATCGATCATATTGAACTATACAGCACAACTAACCATCACCGTGACCGAATAGTTCAATATAATGTATTATTTTGATGCACTGAAACAGGTACTATAAACCATCTAAAATTACCTGAGCAGTTGTTGTTACAGTTATACATTTTCAATAGCACTAGCTTGCTCATTACACTAGACTAGCCTGCATAATTTGGCTGAAAGCTAACATGCAATTAGATGGGATGTAAACCCATTCACAGTAAATGAGAAGCATGGCAATGGGTCTACGATGTATTTAGGCTTACAATGCTTTTGGGAAACGCAGCCCAGATCTAAACCAGGTTGGATTTGTATGGTTTTGTCAATTCTAAACTTTGAAACTTAGTTTGTTCAGCTAGTTTCATGCAACGGGTCTCTGGGTATCCAGTCCTCTGACTGATTGTGGGAGAGTGCTTGTTTCCCAATCCTTACTGCACATCTGTCCCATCTCCCCCTCTCCCCTTCCACAAGGCTCAGATCATCTAAAATCCACTCAGAATTCTTATGTGCCACACAGAATGTACTATGTGAATTCATTGCTTGTCCTTCTCATGCTTGGCATCATTTTAAATGTATTAGTTTGTTTGGTACATTGGTCATTTTCAGGTCTTATTCACAGTTACAGATCACAAAATGAGTAAAGTGTTATATATCTTAATAAAGACACTCCGCCTGTAGCTCTTGCTCCAAATTAAAATAAATAACAGTGAAAAAATTTTAGAGACAAAATTGCCTTTTGCTGATAGATATTTATTATATGAATTATAATTATTTTATTTTTTTTGTTGTGAACAATTATTTTTTATTTTATTTAAAGGAAAACTCAAAAAAAAATAATAACATACAGTGATACTAAAACTACAGATCAGAAAGAAGTGAATTATAATTATTTATAATTAAAATATTAATATAATTATTATGAACTGACAATTAAAAATAACTTTTCATTTAAATATTACAAATATATACAGAAGCTTTAATGTAGTTTTTAAAATGACTAAAAACTAAAAAAAAGGACTAATTGTGAACTTCTATTAATTAATCAAATTATTTATCAAATTCATGTATTTATTTTCAGTTACATTATAGTCAGACCCCATTAGAATTTCTGTGATGGTATCTTTTTTTTTTCAGCAGGGGATCCCATCGATATCGATCGATACATCGATAAAATGTCTAATGATACAATGTATTGATGTGTAAAATATCGATACCTGTAGTATAAATAGGCACCTTATTTTGGCACTGTCTACATTTTCACACAATGTCCATCTATGCATTACCACTAACGCTTGCATTCTCGTTCAAACTCATGTGTCAGGACTCGACATAAGGACTGCCTGAAGGCACAAGCTGAGTATTAAAGATGCTCGGGACAGTTGACAGAACTGTCAAGGGCTGTGTGAGGAGTTTTCTGTGTTCACACATCCGAAGCGCATGCACACAGACAGCCGCATCGACAACGTGTGAATACTGAATTTAGTTATATTTTGCTTTTTTGTGCTTGGATGAACAAAATTGCATTAAAATGGGAGTCTTGGGGAATATCCTAGTAAGCACAGACGGTTAGGCCTATGTCTTAACTTATGTGTATACTGGATCTGTGCTTTCGTTCTTAAAGTGAAAGTAGAATAACATTAAACCTCTGTCAAAGAAACCAAAATCTCTCGCTGCTCGACTGCACAACTTTTGTAACTATCAAGTCAAGTCAAGTCAAATCAAGTCTGCTTTATTGTCAATTCTTCCACATGTACAGCACATACATACAGAGAATTGAAATTGCGTTACTCTCAGACCCTTGGTGCATACAGTTAACATTAAACACTGACAGTAGACGTTCAAATACAGATAAATACAGTTTAAACATATGTAAACTGACTATAATAATGATTAATCTATATTTATTTAATGTATACAGTGAAGACTATGCAGGGTTATTTTATTTATAATTATTATATTTCTCTACCTTAAAATATCTTTTAGACCTACCTGAAAAGTACTGTTTATTTAATTTGTGTCTTTGATCTATTGTATTTATTTTCTGCTATTGCTTGGTTATCTGTAGAAAAGATTTCTAGCACTGAGCCCATAGTAGCAGCCACAAAGTCTTAAAAATAAGATTTAACAGCTTTAACAACATTTTTTGTACAACTCGAGTACCTCTTCTTTTTTTTCCTAATGTGGATTTACACTATTTTACAAATTGCACATTTTAGCACAGAAGCCTGAAAGATTTTCTTGACTGTTGTCATAAGATTACTGATTTTATGTGTGATATAGATTTTTTATTATTATTATTGTTCCAATCGTTTATTTTTCTTTATTATTAAAAAAAAAGTGTAGGCCTATTTTTTTGCAAATGTCCCAACTGAGGAACAGGATGTGTAAATTTCAGATAAGTCTTCAAGTTATATATTTTGGTTGCATTTGTGAGACAATAAAAATGTAAAATGTAAATGTTTAAAATAGGTACATAATATCACAATTAAAACAATGTAACTTTGACCAATGTGCTGTACAATCTCTAAATAAAATTAGCACAATATTAACTTTCAGACAAACAATGACTGACAACAATAAAGGTTATAAAAAAGGCTTTTGCTAAACAGTCTACAGAACCAAAATCACTACAGAAGTCTAAAGCTAATCACATGACAACAAAAAAAAAAGAGGAAGAAATGGTTTTTTTTTTGTTTTTTTTACAAACTCAGGTTTTGTTATCTTTTTCTTTACGAACTTACTTGTATGTGCCGCCTTATTTTTTTATCTTATTAATATTTTTTCAGACAGTATGGCTTAGTCTGTCATGACAGATAGTATCATCACCCACGGCTGCTGATTGCTGGGGCTAAGTTTGAGGTGTCAAGTGTATAAAGCTTTAAAATTTGCACCACCTTTCCTTTCCTAACAATGATTGTGAACAAGCCATATCTCTGACAAGCTACGTATATTCTGAGACCTTAGTAAAAGATATCTGAGAGCTCAAATCTTTGGGGTTTTTAAAAATAACATACTAATCTTGCTTAAAATTAATCTTTACCTTCATGCATTTTGGAGTTTAGTTCTTTTTCTACTTACTTTCAACTGCTATTCACAGTAACAGAAGTTTTGACCAGCGGTGCCCAAACATCTGCATGCCACTGTAGATATATTAAGAAAAAAAGACCTTGACTTAACACTTCAATGCAACGCTGCCAGATTACCTCATATCTCATTCACCGCTGAGAAAACATTACAGTATAAAGTGAATAATATTACAATAATAGTGCCTTTCATTCTCGCTGGAACATGCTGTTGACGTATCATTTGGGTGGCCATATGTGCCATTTATATGGGACACGTCCTGGCCAGGATTTTTATATCGCCTAAACATCCAAAGTAGTTTGACCAATAACATGCAGGTATTGTATATACAGTAATCGACCAATCGTAGAGCGTGAGAAGGTGAGATCTATAGAGAACAATCAAAGCGATGCAAATATACACACGTGTTTGTTTGTTCGTTCGACTCGTTCGCTGTGCACCAATTCGAAAGCATAAGGAGCCGTCTGCTCTGCTCTCTATAGCTCTTGTGAATGTCATACAACGATCGATCTGCAAAGTGCAAACAGCCAAAACCTAGGCAATACAGAAATCCTGGCGGGGACGCGTCCCGTAAAAATGGCCCATATGGTCACCCTACGTATCATGTCTGCGCAAACACTGCGCACCGCAGAGGTATGGAAATACATATTTTGACAGGCAGGCAGGACAGCCTATAGTAATGTTCGGACCGAACTTTTTGAATGGACAAACATTTTATGGTCCTATGCCTTCCAAAGCTATATAAATACAAATAAATAAATTAACATAGTTATTGCTATTAGGATGTAAAGAGACTTTTTTAAACCAGCATAACAAATAAAAAAGGTTTTTGAAACAAATCACCTACCCTGCCTTTAAGGATTAGGGTGATAGAGAAGAGTACTATAAGGTGGCACAACAAAGAAATTTAAAAATGGAAAGAGCTTGAACAGGCCCAACATGAGATATCCCTTCATTGGGAGATAGAACATTTCAACAGACATAATTAATAAAACTAAACTGATAAGTTTAGGGCTAGGTTCATTTTTTATGGCACTTTCCATAGACATAGAATAAACAGTTTGTACAGTATAAAATATTTATCACATAATACCAGGACCACACACACACACGCACACACAAATGCTATCTGCCCAGCCAACAGCAAAAATAATCAAGCTGTTGACTTTGCTGTTAACAATGACTTTACAGTCTGGACGGGAACATTTGAGGTTCATTGGCCAAAGTGCTTTCAAAATTATATATTTCTGCTTTTTGTTACAAGGCTGAGCAAGTCATGCTGATATTACACAAACCTATATTACACAAACAATATCGTACTCTGTTACTATCGTAACCTCGGTTCCCTGAGATATGGGAACGAGTACTGCGTCGTAAGACGCTGTATGGGGAAAAACTAATTTTTTCCCTCTTCAACTGAAGCCTTTTCAATCACGCAGTGAAACTGCACGTCCATTGGTTTGTGCAGTGCTATAAAATCGAACCAATGGCTCGGCGGCTGCGATGAGCGAGCCTATGGCTGTGCAGCCCGCCATAGCCCGCCAAAATGGGCGGGGCCTCTGGCTATATAAGCGGCCGCTTCGCCGCCGCATCTCAGATTTCTTTGAATGAAGCGACTGAGGCGTGCAGCTCATAGCACGGCCAGGAACGCAGTACTTGTTCCCATATCTCAGGGAACCGAGGTTACAATAGTAACCGAGTACGTTCCCTGTTGATATTTCACTCGTACTGCGTCGTAAGACACTGTATGGGAACCAGTAAAACCTGGGACATCCAGGTTGTAAAACCTTATAAATGTGGATGGCGAGGACCAGCCGGCCACCTCACAAATTTCCGAAATGGACACCCCGCTGGACCATGCCCAGGAAGAGGCGATGCCTCTGGTGGAATGGGCTCTGACTCCAATGGGGCACTGCAAGCCCAAGGAGGAGTATGCTACGGTGATAGCATCCACTAACCACCTGGAAATTCTTTGCTTCGTAACACGGCGACCATTAGCGCGGTTACCGAAGCTGACAAAAAGCTGTTCTGATCTCCTGTATGAGGCAGAACTCTCGATGTATACCCTCAGGGCCAATTCCTGGTCATCCGTCGAGGGGGAAAGCGCAGAAAGCGCTATGACCTGGGCTCTGAATGGAGTGGAGAGCACCTTAGGTAAATAACCCAGCCTTGGTTTCAGGATGACCTTGGAGTCGTTAGGTCCGTATTCCAGGCAAGCAGGGTTAACAGAAAGGTCCTGTAGGTCTCCTACTCACTTAACCGATGCCAGTGCTAACTGCAGGGCGGTTTTAAACGAGAGCGATCTCAGGCTCGCGGATTGCAATGGTTCAAACGGGGGGCCCCTCAAGGCCCTTAGGATGGTTGGTAAGTCCCAAGGTGGAACTGTACGAGGGCGTGGGGGGTTCATTCTCCTGGCGCCTCGTATAAACTGGACCACCGCACTATTTCTGCCCACCGATCGACCAGCAATAGGGGCATGAAAAGCCGCTATATGGCTGAAGCGGAAACCTTGATGGTGGATGGGGAATGCTGTTTATCCAGCATCTCCTGCAGAAACGAAGGAACCACTGATACCTCAGAGGTAACCGGATCTCAGTCGCGGTCTTGACACCAAGCAGAGAAAATAGACCATTTCAGAGCATAGAGGCGTCTGGTGGACGGGGCTCTAGCTTCCGCTATAGTGTTTAAGACACGCTCTGGGAGGACAAAAGGTTCCCGTTAAGCGGCCACACATGCAGGGCCAATAACTCGGGCCGTGGATGCCACAGCGTGCCGTTCACTTGAGAGAGGAGGTCCCGTCTCAAGGGAATGGGCCACGGGGCTGCTTCGAGCAGCTGGAATAACGCCGACACCCTCGACTGGTTCCTCCAGAGGGGGGCTATTAGAAGAAGCTTGTGCCGTTGTTCCCTGACTCGCCTGAGTACCTGTGGTAGCAGAACAATTGGAGGGAACGCATAGAGCGGAAGGCTGGGCCACTCGTGGGCCAGGGCATCCGTGCTTCTCATGAAATAGATTGGGAAATGAGAGTTGTCTTCGGAGGCGAAGAGGTCTACTCGAGCTCTGCCAAAGACTTCCCAGATTTTCTGAACCGTGAGCGGGTGGAGCGTCCATTCCTCTGAGGAGACGTTGTCCCTCAACAACATGTCTGCTCCTTGGTTCATTTTGCCCAGCACATGCGTCGCCTTCAGTGAGCGCAGATTGGTCTGAGCCCAAACAAGAAGGTCTTTCGCCAGCGTGCAGAGGCGCTTCGAGATGAGGCCGCCCTGGTGATTTATATATGACACCATGGACCTGCTGTCTGAGCGTATTACATTTACATTTACATTTATGCATTTAGCAGACGCTTTTATCCAAAGCGACTTACATTGCATTCAAGTTTTACATTTTATCAGCTCTATTAGCACGTGGTGTCCCCTTATGTCCGGCAGGAAGAATTGACAGGCACGGCACACTGCTAGCATCTCTAGGCAGTTGATGTGCAGACCGACTCCTCCTCGGACCAAAGACCGAAGGCCGGCTTGCCCTCGCACAGTGCTCCCCAACCCTTGTTGGAAGCGTCTGTCGTGACAACCTTCCTTCTATGCGCCGTGTCTAAGATCACACCTCGCTTCAGCCAGAGGGGGTCCCTCCAACAGTTCAGGGCTGATACACAGAAGATTCAGGTGAGCTGTATGACTCGAGCAGAGATAGGAGAATCCAAATATCTACCAGGTAATCAATAATTGAAAAATAAACACTGACCAAAACGGAAACAAAACGGGCAGGAGGGGTGCCGCTTTTTGTTTTAAAGGTCTGGTATTCTGTCATATTTGTTTTGAGGAAGGCACACGAAGATGAAGATAAATTCAAAAAGTAGTTTAATAATATCCAGAAAGAAGATAAACGTAATAAGACGAGAACCAAAGAGTGAGCTTAAGGCAGGCAGCTGATGACAAACATGTGATGGGAATTAACTAATGAGCAATAATGAATCAACGAACTAGACGAGGGCCCAGAAGAACTAGAAGAAGAACAGACCTGAGCCCGTATTTATCAAGCTTCTCAACGTGCCATTTTAGTCTTAAGTGCTGAGAATTCATGAAATTTACTCCTACTTTCAAACTTAAGTATAAAAGCAAGTTATCAAACTTCTTAAAGCTAAGAATCACTCTTACTCTTCCAGTTATTTAAGACAGCTGGAGAGGTCTCTCAAGTGGTTAGGAGTTGCCAGCAGGGGCTTGTGATGGCGCTGAAGAGACCGAGACGTGCGCGAATCTTTCAGGAGAGGAGGAATGTCTTTGAAATGTTTGGCGACGAGCAGTTAATCAAACAAGTTACATTTCCTCAGTTATTCAAATCGAGCAAAGAACATTTACATTACCAAAGAACATCATAACTGACTTCAGTCTAGTGCGAGTATTATGCGATCTACACTGTATGATGAATAAATCTCTTACCCCTTATTTACACTGCACGCGTCTGCGGCGCATTACAGCTCCACGGCCACCGGAGCTGATCAGCTGCGCCATGGCAAGTTTCTGAAGCCTATCTGAAGCCTCTGCATCACTAAAGATAGGCACCTAGTCTATTTTTGACGGATAATAATAATAATCGTCTCGCTGTCGTCAAAGGCATCAGCAACAGGCGATATCTTTGACTATCGTCGATACACTATACTATCGTCTATCGGCACCCTAAATTAAGTTGTGATGATGCTTCGTTTCCTTGCCATAATGTGCTCTCTTGAAAAGTCTTTATTGTCAAATGTGTGTTGAATGTAAACTCCTATTAGGAATTTAACCATTCAATGTGAATTTATCTGAGAATATTCTTAATTAAGGAAATCTATTCAGTGATTGGTCCATGCATATGTCGTCATCCAAAATCCCGTTTGTGGCACAGCAAAGTGTCGTGAATCATCTCTAAGACTGACACTTAAGATTTAGTCCTAAACTTCGCTTAAATTACGACTGAGATGATTGATAACTAACTTTTAATCGCAGCTTTGAGCCAAGAATTTTTTTCACTTAAGTCAATTCTTAGCAGTGTTCTTGAGAGTAATTCTTAGAGGCTTGATAAATACGGGCCCAGATGACTAAGCACAGTGAAAACACAACAAAAGAGTTCATAACTGTTACAATATGATCCCATTTTCTGGTATTAGTTGGAAGTCTTGCTGCAGCATTTCGAACATGCTGAAGATGAGTAACCAGAGTATCACTTATACCTAATTATAAAGCATTGCAATAATATAATCTTGTGGAAATGAAAGCATGTATAACAATTTCCAGGTCCTTGGTTGAAAGGACAGGTTTCAATTTAGATAACTTCCTCAACTGGAAAAAAAGAAGCTTTCAGAACGCTGTTTACTTGACGATCAAAGCGCATAATTGAATTAATAATTACAACTGAATTGAAAGTTCTTCACAAAACCATGCTTATTGTTTGACAATAGACCATAACTCGCAGCCAGATCTTTCTCAGGGAGTCGATTCCCAAATATAATAAACTCGGTCTTATCCTTATTTAATTGTAGGAAATTATTTGACAACCATCCATAAAAATTAGTAAAGCATGTACAATCATCAGCCTCAGGAAGGTACAATTGCAATTTATCATCTGCATACAAATTACAATTAATATTGCATAAAAATCAACCCCAAAGGCAACATATATAAGGAAAACAAAGTTGGACCGAGAATTGATCCCTGTGGAACACCCTCTTTTTTTGCTCAGAAACAAAATGTCCAGTGTTTACAGCACATGTCCTGTGCTGTACATCTTTGTTACAGTACATCAAAATTGACTTATCACAAAATGATCATTGTATAGAAGCGTATTGATCTTCCCTGGGCTGTTGCACAGTGCAAGGATGAATCAGAACAGAGGGCTTGTTCAATTTTAAGCCAAACAGTTCTATTAGGTCAGCTTCCCACCAGGAAAATATGTTCAAATGTGCAGCCCAGTAGTATGTTTTAAAAAATGGTAGCCCACCCAACCCGCTTTCTCCTTTGACTTAAGTAGGTGCTTTTCATTGATTCTCACTGTTTTATACTTCCATATAAACTGAATAATGATCTTATCTAGTTGCTAAAAATATGATTGTGGCATACATGTGTAACGAGGCATAGGAAACAGTATTAAAGCTATTACATGTTTTTAACAACATAATCAAATTAAAATGGTCATTTCCAGACAAAGCATTATGAAATCATATACGTACGGTGTGCTGCAGCTGCAGTCAGATCTAGTACTGCTTCATCTTTCAACAAATATTTCATTGTGAACTCTCCATGACACTTAAAGAAACACTCCCCTTTTTTTGGAAATAGGCTCATTTTACAACTCCCCTAGAGATAAACAGTTGAGTTTTACCATTTTTGAATCCATTCAGCCGATCTCTGTGTCTGGCGGTAGCACTTTTAGCTTAGCTTAGCATAGATCATTGAATCGGATTGATTTGGTCAGCTTGTCAGCTTTGACCAAAGTGACGCATCTTTGACACACCCCCAGTTTCTCTTGATCCAAATTAAAGGGCACTACATAGTAAAACATTTTTAAAGATAAAATCGTCTAGCTGTTGTTTGTTATAATTATTTATATTATGTAATTATTATATCAATATTGTGGTATCACGATAGCAAAACTGTCTCTATATTATTGTGGTCACGTGACGATATGAGGTCTTCTTCGGGCAAATATATTTAAACTTCTTATTCTTACATAAAAGGTCTTTAAAGTTGTGTTTTAGGCCATTATGCTTTGGAACAGTATCTGTCAAATGAATTAAAACCAAAAGCACAATATGCTTAATCTCTTCATCAAGTCTGTTTTCGCTGCGTGTCTCAAAGCGAAGTGCACACTTCGTTCAGATGATCAGCTTGTGATCCGGTGTTTTCTGCAGCTCAGAACGCTCTGTTCTCACTGAATGAATGCAGTTAACTCATTTATTGCATGTGCTGTGAGTTTAATGCGCGTTTAGGAATGCAACGGCCACCAGTTAGGCTTTATTTTCGTAGCAGATGATTACAGCTTTTCATTAGATTTGTAGCGAGACGCGTTTTTGTGACCCTGTTTTCACTGAAGATGGAGTTTTCCTTCAAAGTGAAAACCTACTGTCATTTCCATCAAAATAAAAGCTTAGAAGTGCAGTATGAATTGCTGACAGCTAGAGGTTTTAAATGCAGTCCAAATTTCCCTACTGTAGTGTAAAGCAAAAATTATATACCCATGAAATTCATTTTCATTTATTTTACAGTGCAGTTGTTTTACAATATATGGCTATTACTGTCATTGTTGTTATTATATTCTAATTTGTTTGGCTTCCTAAAGCCCCAGTGTGAATGTAATTTAGACTGAGACAGTATACCACAAATAAAAAGAGGGTTGAGTTAAAGTTTTAACTTTAAAGTTAAGGTACAAGTCAATTCGCTGACTTTTTTCTAACTTCAGTTTTTTCTAAGTTAAGAACATGGCTTGGAGCTCTTAATTTTGACTCTCAAAGTGCATTAGATAGAATAATTTAACCTTAAAATGTAAAAAAAAAAAATCTAATTCTTCATTTGTCTTTTTTTTTATATTGCTATAAATATTGCATTGTTGTCACAGTGCACACAACGGGGAGGAACGAGGAACACGAGATGAGGATGTAACTCAAAATAACAGTTTTTAATAAAGCCAAACAGGGCAAGACAAGGCAGGGCAGACACACAGGAACACCGGGAGTAACGAGTAGACCAGACCAAAACTAACTGAACAGACAGGACTTAAATACAACGGTTAATCACAGATAGTAACTAAAACACAGCTGAACAGAATTAACTAATAATCACACTAGACGAGGACAGGAAACAAACCAAATATGGAAACAGGAGGCGGGAACACATGACACACACGACACAGGACTGACAATTGTGGACTTCATATCGC
The DNA here is from genome assembly GCA_027422415.1 of Schizothorax lantsangensis. Lineage (NCBI taxonomy): Eukaryota > Metazoa > Chordata > Actinopteri > Cypriniformes > Cyprinidae > Schizothorax > Schizothorax lantsangensis. The sequence continues at coordinate 181,821 of JAPDDO010000309.1, forward strand.
ATATTATTGTATTGTGAGATTTTGATATCGTTACATTCCTAATATATATATATATATATGAAATCAATAATATGAACTTCACAACTAACTTTCAGTTGCACTGATATGGCAAGATATAATAAATTATCTTAATGAGGAGGCGGGGCTGACCCCATTGCTAAGTATGACACAGTATTTTGAAGACTGTGATTGGTTGGTTGTCTAAGAAGGAAATGAAAGAGCCCTTTTAAATGTAGGGTCTATTATAAGCCTTCACTTTGAAATTATAGGCATCATTTTTCCTGTTTTACCATACTCTCTCACACACACACATTAAGGTTCTGAAAGTCTGTAATTGTTTATGTGATCAGTTTGCTTATAGAAGGTTGTGACAGACCCAAATCATCACTGCTGCATACTGTAGTTGCATTAGTTGCCAAATGTGTTAATGTAGTTAATGTGTTGATTACTTCCATTTCTGGCGCTATGGCATTTCTGCGCGGTGTCGGAGACGTTAGCGTGTCTCTAATAAGATCGATCACAAACATGATCCCTGCATGATCTAATGTGTAGCGTTATTATTAACTCACTCACACAGTGCAACACATTTCTTCTCCCTCTTCATGTTGTCAATTTTCTCCACTGCTAAAGAAACTCTTAAGCCTCCTAAAAGTCCTCATCTGTACTCCTAAAAAGTTTGGACCTTAAGACCTTTTTCAAGGGTTTAGATACTTTCTGAATTACTTTTTTCTTTACTAGGATATTTTCTTTAAGTTTTAGAGGAAACACCCACATTTCTAAGAATTTTCTTAGAATTGTATTACTAGGAGAAATTCAGACTGACGGCAGAAGATCTGGGAACCTTGGCTGCTTTGAATGGCCAAGGCCCACCAACACAAAAGAGTGACATAGGCAATCACAGCATGCTGATAATAGGGACTTTAAGCATTGAATGGAACGGCGACGGTGACCAAAAGTAAGCTGTTACACCGCCATAGTCGAAAATGTAAAAATCATTAAGCAACTGTAAACAAGACGGGGCAACATGGTTTTCAGTCATGTATTGTTGTACAAAAAAATTCAGTTAGCATTCTGAACAGCCGTTTCATGAGGACGTAGTTCAACAGTCTCAGATCGAGGATGGCCCAGAGGCCACCATCCTTCTTTGGAAAAAGAAAGTATTGGCTGCAGGGACAACCTCCATTTGTACATGCTTCTTGGTGTCTTGAACTGTAGACTGGAGCATGACACTTATGCAGGGGGGGTCTGCAAGCAAACTGGAGTTGCCTTGTTGGATCATGTTCAGAACCCAGTCTGACACTCTTGGTACGGACCCCCGTGCATATGCTGATGGGATGCAAGAGGCTGGGCTGCTCACCGAGCTGAGGTGGGGAGTGATGAGTGAGAGCATGAAGGGGAGGAATCCCCTATTGATGAAGGTTGCTGGCAACAAACACACAATCTCCACCATCCAGGACTGAACAAGGGTGAAGAGGAAGAACACACAGATATTTGGGGGCCTGTCCGGCTGAAGTGGGAAGGGGCTGCCTCTTTTTCAGTCCTAACACATCAGGAGGATTGCTTGGGCTGCGGCTCAGGGTCCAACATTACATTGTAGGGGAGAGCTACCAAACCCGAGCCCGACTCTGGCTGGGGGCTTGCTGGCAGCACCCTAGCTCATCAAGGCAGCTGCAAGAGGGCTTGACCAAAGCCAACCAGTCCAAACCCAGTTCCTTGATGACTTTAGATGAGCTCAGAGACTGGCCTGGATCGGGCATCATCTGGCAGGTTGGTGAGTGCAGCAAGGCAAGACTCATGCTCTTCCAATGAGAGCAATCAGACTCAGTGAGCACGGCTTCAGCATAGGCATAGACCAGGCAGGAGCGCTGCAAGTGCCACATTCATAATGCGACATTTCGCAACAAACAACACTGAAATGTATTTTCTCAATCATGAGTTCAGTTTTCTCGTTTAGGTGCACTGAGATGCCATTTGTCTGTGTAGTTACACTGTATGGGATTCAGTCACTACCAGCTAATCTGACACAATGTCTAGAGGACTATTACTGAAAGGGAATCCAAGTGCATAAAGGAAAACCAGTGACATACATCCTTATTTTACCAGCTTCTGAACAAATGGTACCTTGATGGGTAAATATGTTTATTTAAACTCCTACCTGTATATTCTCACTGTGCTTGGAGAAAAGAGATGATCTTTGCCATTTCAGTCTTATATTGTGAATGACTGGTCATTCTTAACAACAAACCATGATGTTCTTCCTCAGCATTTTGTTTTCCAGCACAAATATCAAAACACTCAAATTAAGAAACATTTAGTTGAGTTGTGAAATTACTAAGTTTTGTTTTGTTTTCTGAATAAAAATGTGTTTGAGTTTTTGCTTAAGAAAATACAATACATTTGTGCTCATAAGTTTACAAACCCCTTGCAGAATGTGCAAAATGCAGAAGATGCTGGAAAACCAAAGAATGTGCAGGAGCTGGAGGATTTTTCTGAACTGCTCAGGACCAACGAGGGACTCATGAACAACTATCACAAAATCTAAAAACAGTCGTGGATCATCCAGGAAATGACACGTAGTATTAAGATTCAAGGGTGTGTAAACTTTTGAACGGGGTCATTTTTATAAATTCAGTTGTTATGTGAAATAGCTAAAAAAAATAACATGCAATTTTCATGATCCCTCTTATTTTGTTTCAATTATTAACATTTTGCACATTCTGCAAGGGGTATGTAAACTTATGAGCACGACTGTATATGCCAGTAGTGTCAAAAATAATACAGTTCTCCCTCTGAATTAAATTCATTTTTCTGACTCACTCCTGAATTGTAAACAAATTATTCTCTTTATATTTCAAGTAATGTTGCCAATATAAGTCATTTTATATTGATTTAAGAATGTTTAGATGTTTATACTAGAAAACAAGACATTCAGGATGAATATTTTCTGCAGTGTGTGGTATAATACTTGTGTCTCATGACTTTAAACTGTATAAGTGCTGGTTGTCTTTTATTGCACACTGAAGAAAAAAAAACTGGTGTGGAAACAAATTTACGGGTGATTTCTGAGTGAAAAATAAGTCCATTACAAAGAAATGGCAAGAAACACATTAAATTAAACCTAAAAATTGAATTTTGTTTAAACTACAGTTTCATGTTACTCTTTCTTCTCACAAAAAGCTATGCACACACAAATCAATATTTCATGGGCATTTGTTAGTTTTTGTGTAATAAGTCAGCCAGCTGTCACTAAATAAAGCAGAGCTCATAAAGATGAAGCAGGGAAGCATGTTCTTACCTCACCAGACTCTGAACAAAGCCCACACATATCAGCAGGATCAGACCCGTCCTCATGCTGCAGAAACAATCTGAAACACAGCTCGCTGCTCCAGTCAAGAGTGACATGATTAAACACACATGCAGAGCTTTGAATGTGAATTCAGAAAGCTTTCGGGTCATTTTGAGCCGGTCATGTGTTGATTTAACATTCAGCAAACAATCAAGAGATGAAGAAATGAGATCTTACGCCACGTGTGCACAAGAGAAGATAGTTCTGCTGGAATTTTACTGTCATTTTATAAAAGAAATGCTTTTCTCTGAACAGGGTTTCTGCAGATTTTAGAAAGGTAAATAGACTTTTTCCAGGACTCTTTAGGACCAAGTAAAGAAAATGTAAGGAATTAATTTAGAAAACATTCTGGCATATTGTGTTCCCTTCAATTTAAGAGACTAGGGAGAACAAACATTGTATTAGAAACACTTCAAATTTGTGAAAAAAAATATAAACTGGAATTAATATGGAAATCATTTTAATGTGCCTTCTGATTACTTTCAACATTACTTGACTTATGTGAGGATCCTGTTTGTAGACTTCAGCTCTGCTTTTAACACCATCATCCCGGACACCCTTCAGAATAAACTGACACAGCTCTCCGTCCCTACCTCCGTCTGTCAGTGGATCAACAGCTTCCTGACAGACAGGCAGCAGCTAGTGAGGCTGGGAAAATTCTCATCCAGCACCCGCACCACCAGCACTGGAGCCCCTCAGGGCTCTGTTCTCTCCCCACTGCTCTTCTCCCTCTACACCAACGACTGCACATCTAAAGACCCCTCTGTCAAGCTCCTGAAGTTTGCAGACGACACCACACTGATCGGCCTCATTCAGGACGGTGACGAGTCTGCTTACAGACAGGGGGTTAAGGAGCTGGCTGTATGGTGCAGTCTTAACAACCTGGAGCTTAACACGCTCAAAACAGTGGAGATGATCGTGGACTTCAGGAGAAACCCCCTGCTCTCCCCCCACTCACCATCATGAACAGCACTGTGACTGCAGTGGAGTCATTCAGGTTCCTGGGCACCACCATCTCCCAGGACCTGAAGTGGGACATTCACATAGACTCCATTGTGAGAAAGGCCCAGCAGAGGTTGTACTTCCTTCGCCAGCTGAGGAAGTTCAACCTACCACAGGAGCTGCTGAAACAGTTCTACTCTGCCATCATTGAATCTGTCCTCTGCACTTCAATAACTGTCTGGTTTAGCTCAGCTACCAAATCTGACCTCAGAAGACAACAGAGGGTAGTCCGGACTGCTGAGCGAATCATTGGTACAACCCTCCCTACTCTCCAAGAACTGTATTTATCCAGAGTGAGCAAAAGGGCTGGTAAAATCACTCTGGACCCCGCACATCCAGCACACTAACTCTTTGAACTGTTACCATCTGGTCGACGCTACAGAGCTCTGAGCACCAGAACGACCAGACACAGGAACAGTTTCTTCCCTCAGGCAATCCATCTCATGAACACCTGACATTAACGTGGAACACACAACACTATTATACAATTATTTATTCACCACACATACATATATATATTTTTTTTTTTTTCCATTTCAAATTTGCACATCAGACCTGTACACACATGATTGTCTGTATTGCATAGTGTTTTTGCTATTTTGTACATTGCCTATTTGTATATTTGTATATTTGTATATTGTTCTTTTGTTGTCTGTGTCCTGTTGCTGTCATTCTGTCACACTGTGGAGCTTCTGTCACTATAACAAATTCCTCGTGTGTAAACATACCTGGCCAATAAAGCTCATTCTGATTCTGATTCTTCATTCTGATCTCACTGCAGAAAGCAATGTTCTTCAGTATTTTTACCTTGCATCCAGTGCAAATATCTAAATCAAGATGCATTGAGAACTAACAGGACATAAGGGTTAGAAGTCTTCTTTAATGAGAATTTCATCAAAATCAACTTAATTCAAAGGAAAAATGAGTTTTCATACCCCATGACAGGTATTTGCTCTCGTTTTAAACACTTAATTTCTCAGAAAACAAGACTTCACATCCTCATTTTGCATTTCAAGTAAATATATATTGAACTAAGAATGGCGAGACATATTTTACTGGAAAAAAAGACAAATTTATAGTCATGGCAAAATTCCACTGTATTTTAAGACCTTTTTAATGCAGTAATTTGTGGAAGACTTTTAAGACCTTTGTAAGACTCACAGAAACTGAAGAGTTCTGCAACACATTCAGTTCTGAATAAAGTAAAATGATAAAGTATTAGGGGTGCTCCAGTCAGGATTTTCAGGCCGATCACAGAAAGCAGTAACTGCCGATACGATCACCGATACCGATCTTTTTAAAGCCTTATTTTTATCAAGTAGAATTATTTATAGTGATGATCCAATCAAGATTTTAGACATTTATTCAAGGCCTGAATTTCATTTTTGAAAATGAATTCCCCTCTTAGGTGACTCTTGTGAGAGGATTTTTTAATTTGAGAGGTGGGGGGGGGCATTTTTTAGACATTTTTCAAAAATATATATTTATCTCACCTAAACGTTTGATCATGCATTGCATTTTTGTTTTGACAATCGTGCAATTGTGGCACAAAGCTTACACACAGCACAAGCCTGATTTCATGAGCTGTATGTGAGGCGGCCTACACCGGGTTCACACATACTCCGTTTGCAGTGACGTCAGTAGACTTTAGTTATATGCATTTATGGTGTAATTACAACATTTTCGTGTTAATCCATGTTCATATTTACCGCAAACAATGCTCTGTCACTGTCATTCAGCGCAGCAAAAATAGAGTCGGTGCAGAAACGATCTCTGCACTGCTGCAGACGCACCGCTTCTGGAACGCAACCGCGTGCAGCGTGAACGCTTTAATCCGTTAACATGAGCGCGGTAAAAATACACACCGCAAGTGGAGTAATGTGAACCTGGCATTATATGTGTGCGCTTCGAGTGTGCTCGAGCGCAGTCTCCAGGGGCCTCATTTATAAAATGTTGTGCAGAAACCATCCTAAAATTGATCTTATGATCATCTCAGAATGAGCGCACAAACAGAAAACGCATGTACAGATGTGAAATCTATGAATCGCAAATGATCTTAAACTTGCGTGCAACTGAATGGTTTCAGCTCTCTGCTTGTAAACGACTCCTAATTAATATCATTAACATGTAAAATATCACTAATCATCATAATTTAGAACAGCGAGCCGCAAGAACAGCTTACATTTCCAAAAACATGCAATACTCTGACAATAAAAAGTGTGTACGTCTGCTCAGACCTGACGTGATGCTAAGCACTTTTCCACGTCAAAGACCGCTTTTATAAATATGAGCGCTGGCGTGGATTTAAGCGTACACACACTCTACGATCAAATCTGAGCGTATGCATGTTTTATAAATGAGGCCCCTGGAGAGCGCGCGAGCGCTGAATGGTTTAAACACTGGCAAGAATTAAAAAGAAATGCAATTTATAAACTTTAGTGACGACGCAACACTGCCTCGATTGTGCAAGCGACAATTCCTGCGTCACTGTGCAGCTCGCTTATAGGCACTGAACCCCAACTGCTCCCCGGGCACCGCAGCATAAATGGCTGCCCACTGCTCCGGGTGTGTGTTCACTGCTGTGTGTGTGTGTGCACTTTGGATGGGTTAATTGCGGAGCAAGAATTCCGAGTATGGGTCACCACACTTGGTCATATGTCACTTTCACTTATAGTGAAGATGCGATGTGATTTGAAGCCATCTGTGCATTTTGAGAGAGAGTGCGTGCAGGGATTCACTCACGCAGTTTGTGAAATTATGTCTCACAGAAAGTTTTCAAATTACTTTAGAAGTTATTTAGTGAAAAAATATGAATTGTACAGCATAATTATTTCACCCGCGCTGGACAGAGACTGAGCTGCTGATGTCCTGTCAATCCTCTCATCAGCTTGAGATCAGCCTTTATAGAGACCGCCGATCAAACGTCCCAAAGTGACCGATAGTGATCGGTAGCTGATCAATCGGAGCAGCACTATAAAGCATCAAATCTGAGTTTAAAACAAGAATCAAGAATAAAAAACTAAAAATCTGCCAATGAAGTTAGAATTGTTTTCCCTTTGAATTAAGCTTATTTTTCTTGGTTTATAGATTTTTTTTTTTTTTTTCAGGCTTTAACCAAAAAACAAGAACAAAAAAAAATACTAATGCTAAAGCTGGCAGTTTTACTTCCTGATTGGACCAGTTGTATGGTAACATGTTCAAACAGGGTCACATCACACACAACTACTCTAGAGAAACACACTCAATCAGTTATGATGGTTTTATTGAGTAAACAAAAGGTCATCGTGTAGAGCAGTAACATACAGACACAAGTGACGCTTGGGAAGTGCGACTACACATGAAACAAAGAGCATCAACTTCCTGTTAATAAATACACAGAATGCTGCTATAGGTGTTCAGCAGGGGTGATGATCCGGCACACGCTTCCTGAAACACACGACAACAAACACACGTTAAAAACACACAACACAGCGTCAGAGAGAACCGGTGAGCCACTAAAGAGCAGTGAAGGGTGACCTGGGAGCAGCTTTGATGATGTTGTCCACGCGCAGGATCATCTCAGCAGCCTCGGCCGCGCTCAGCAGCACCTGCCTCTTCACCTGGAAGCTCTCGGTGACGCCCAGAGCCACCATGTCTCCCACCGTGCCCTGGGTCATGTCTGAGAGCACAGGGGTCAGAGGTCAGACTCACTCAGGGCTGGTGTGTGTGTGTGTGTGTGTGTGCGCGTGTCTTACCCAGGCCGTAGGTGCTCTTGTTGTCCTGGTGAGCGGCTCTCAGCTGAGACACCAGCTCTGCGCTGTCGTACCCAGCGTTATCAGCGATGATGGTGGGCAGCTGCAACACAAACAGACTGATGATGCTCATATAGTGCTGAAAACCAGACCTGTGCAAAATTACTGATCACTTACATCACACCGTATTCACTCAGAACCAGTGTTGGGCAGTAACGCATTAATAACATGTTACTGTAATTTGATTACTTTTTTAGTTACGTGTTATAATTGCCAAAATAGCTATTATAGCTCCAAGCCGAGGTCTCTGTGCGTTCAGAAGTTCCTCTCATTATAACACATGAATTGTAAACATTATGAAAGATTAATTATGCTCATATGCTCTAACAGAGCATTGTGAGACTGATAATCTCAGTCCCAAACCATGCACACAGCAGCCTATGCTTGCATTTAGTTCAAAAACTGCTTTTGTTTTGTTGTTGATGCTTTCATAATACATATTTATCAGGAGCGTTTATGCTGGGATATTGTGGCTGTGTGACAAAACTTATTTTTTTCATGGATGTCCAGAAAAAAAGTAACATAACTAGTATTGTAACTAAATAAAGTAATCAGAAAAGTACCTATCTTTAAAAGGAGTAATCAATAATTTACATTTTCAGAGTAACTTGCACAACACTGCTCAAAACACATGGGCTGAACTGCCACCAAAACTCAAGATACGGGCCAAAACGCCCTGTATGAGGCATGTTCTTTGTCTTGTATCTACATCATGTTAATTAACCCTAAGTGGCATTTTTTTTAATGACAGCACAATGCAAATGTGATGTTTAACTGTTTAATATGTCATTAAATGACTTAAAACTGACAAGACGACTAATGTCTCGATGAAAATAGCTGCAAACAGAGCAGAACTGAGTTTTGTTCCTGATTAAACACATTTTGAACAAATGGGTTGAGTGAACAAGTCAATGACACATTGGTAATTAACTCTTTCCCCGCCATTGACGAGGTATCTCGTCAATTAAGAGACAACGCAACGAGTTTTTACGGCAATCCGTGTTCTAGGTATATGACGGTAAGGAAAGCCCTAGCGCATGTCCTGAATGAGTTACGGGACTTCTGGGTCTTGCGGGTCCGAATACAAGACGATCGGCATGAACGGAAGGATCAGAGAACATGTAGATCATATATATATGTAGATCATGTTTTGACCATTTTGAATCTGATCGGGACGAAGTAGTCCGTGAGAGAGATGCCTTTACAGACACAGAAACATCTCTAGTTGTGTATGGACCGATAACCCGTCAATCTGAGTGTGTGTGTGTGTGTACAGTATGTATGTATGCATGTAGCCTATATGTGTGTGTGTGTGTGTGTGTACAGTATGTATGTATGCATGTAGCCTATATGTGTGTGTGTGTACAGTATGTATGTATGCATGTAGCCTATATGTGTGTGTGTGTGTGTGTGTGTGTACAGTATGTATGTATGGCAGCCTGTAGCCTATATGTGTGTGTGTGTACAGTATGTATGTATGTAGCCTATATGTGTGTGTATATGTGTGTGTATGTACAGTATGTATGTATGTATGTAGCCTATATGTGTGTGTGTGTGTGTGTGTGTGTACAGTATGTATGTATGCATGTAGCCTATATGTGTGTGTGTGTGTGTGTGTGTGTACAGTATGTATGTATGCATGTAGCCTATATGTGTGTGTGTGTACAGTATGTATGTATGTAAGCCTAATATCCTATGTGTGTGTATATGTGTTGTGTGTGTATGTACAGTATGTATGTATGTATGTATGTAGCCTATATGTGTGTTTGTGTGTGTGTGTGTGTGTGTGTACAGTATGCATGTATGTATGTAGCCTATATGTGTGTTTGTGTGTGTCACTGCAAAAAATGCTTTTCTTACTTAGATTTTTTTGTCTTGTTTCCAGCCAAAATATATAGAAATTCATAAATCAATTAGGATTTTCTAGACAAGTAAAAATAGTCTTGTTTTCGGCAAAAACTAGTCAAAATTAAGTCACACATTTTTGCTTGAAACACGCTAAATAATCTGCCAATGGGGTAAGCAAAATAATGTTATTTCAAACAGAAAAAAGAGATCATTTTGCTATACGGTGCACCCAAAAATGAAAATTCTGTACATCATTTACTCACCCTGAAGTAGATCCAAACCTGTATGAATGTGTTTGTTCTGCTGAACACAAAGGAAGATATTCTGAAGAATGAGGGAAACAGAGCAGTTCTGGGGCACCATTGACTTCCATAGTATTTTTTTTCCTACTATGGAAGTCAATGGTGCCCCAAAACAGCCTGATTACAAACTTTCTTCAAAATATCTTCCTTTGTGTTCAGCAGAACAAACACATTCATACAGGTTTGGATCTACTTCAGGGTGAGTAAATGATGACAGAATTTTCATTTTTGGGAGAACTATCCCTTTAATGTACACGCTGTGCTGCTGATATGTCAGTGGACTGATGAGTATGTGTGACGTACCATCATCAGGGCTTTAGCGAAGGACTCCATGGCCACGGCCTCTTTCCCTGGCGTGCGGATGGCCAGATCTGACACAGCTTTAGCCATCAGCATCTCAGAGCAGCCTGGAGCACAGACACAGACGTGAGTGAGAGTCTCAGCACACAGGAGTGTGTGTGCAGAGAGCCGCAGGTGTACTCACCTCCACCGAACACGGTGCGTGTCTCTCTTGACCGTCTGCGCCAGCACACACAGAGCATCGTGCAGAGAGCGCTCGGCCTCGTCCAGGATCTGCTGCGTCGCCCCGCGCAGGACGATGGTGCACGCCTCACCTGCACACACAATCACTGTTATTACATAGCTATGCTGAGGTATACACATCACAGCATCTTTGGCCAAATTGTGCAGCTCTACAAACAATCACAGCAAACCTGAGCATGTTAACAATAACGGCCGCCACACTTACCCATGTCCACTCCAGAGAAGTGTATGAGGTTGTCCTCCTCCATCATCATCGCAGCTTAACCCCACGTCTCACTCATACGTAGTGAAAAGAATGGATATCACCGCCATGAGAACAGCAGTGCAAGAATCAGCACAGCTCAAATACTTACACCATATAAGCACTTTTACAAATACCAAAGGGGATAGCATGATTTCTTGATGGCATCAAGGGGCGGTCTGCACGACGTACCGCAGAGAACACTATATGATCCAATACATATCCCGCCACGTAGAAATTCTTGTGTAGAAAGGTTCGACAAACGAAGTACAGAACAAGACAAACACCTTTCGTCAACAAAGTCAAAACCACAAGTTCGGTTTAACATGATGAGACTAGTTAGACATTTGACAGCAATCAGAGTCGTTTTCCCTGACACCAGAAGATCGGAGTCTCATTGATTTCTAAAGGATTTTTACGTAGTTCATATTGAGAAGGAAAGGACACACTCATGCTCATATATTATTAACATTTTTTAAGACAATATCCAGAGACTGAAATCGATCTCAATTCAAATGATCAGATAGCGAATACACAACCAGATAGAAGCAGATGGGATCCGCTGAGACGAATTTTGAACAAACACACAAATCTAAAGGCTGCTTCATTGTTGAATGAATCAGTGTTGAACAAGAATATTTGAACAAAGTTACTCAAAGTCTCAGAGAAAGTGTGAACGATCGTAAGCTGAAACGTTTCGAATGAACAATCTGCTTTAACTAGACACCTATGCATTCATTTTGAATGAATCAGCCATCTGAACGAATCATTTGAATGAAACGACTCATGGACTCACATAAATGACAGAACTTGCTTCAGTTGAATGAATCAGCCGTCTGAAAATTCAATCTATTGAATGAAATACTCACAAGCTCATCAAGAGACGGCACTTGCTTCATTGTTGAATAATCAGCGTCTGAACGAATCATTTGAATGAACGACTCAATGACTCACACACAGGTGGGGGCATCCATTGTTGAAATCAGAAAAATCATTTGAATAGAACATACAGTAAACATGATAAAGACAGGCATTGCTTCCATTGTTGAATGAATCAGCCACTGACAACTCAAATGAAGACTCAATGAAACTCATACAGACAACACTTGTGTGAATGACAGCACTTGAATCATAGCATGAACGACTGACACGTCGACACGGGTTTGTTGCTCAATGGTTGAAGAATCAGGTGTAACTTCATTTTTATACTACAATAACTAATACATTGGAGATCAAAACGATAATGAATCAGACATTGAGCATAATTACGGTTTTGTTACACATAAACCAAGCATTTGGATGAACTATCATGAAAACTAATTCAACCACATGAGACATCCAAACCTTCAGGATAAATACAAGATGCAATGACATTTGAACTCCCGCAAGACCTCAGAAAATCTAATGCCATCTATGTTGTGCCGTCGGTATGAATCATTTTATGAACGACTCAATGACTAACGTATAAAACAGACATTTTAAGAATTAAATTTAATTTAAAAACGTGTAAAACGCTTCAATAAATGACTAGTTCTCAATTTAGTATTGAACCCGTGGACTTACAATTTTGTAGACACAATAATTGGTCAATATTTGACTCATATTTGTATTTACACAAATATAACAGTCTGAATGAATGTCCTCATTTCTGAATCAAATGACAGAATTAATTATTCAATGATCCATTCATAAAGACAGGGCTCCATTGTTGAATGAATCAAATGTCTGAACGAATCATTACAAGAATCAATGTGGTAAACTGCTCAATGCACATGCATAATATAAGAGACTAACATTGAGAATAGAGAGTGCAGATCCCTGGAGTACACAACAGGCATCATTATTGGATAAACAGCCTCAGAAATGAATCATATGAAGAAAACGACTCACCTCAAAGAAATGCGAGGCTTTTCATTGTTTATGAATCAGCCGACTGCTAACGATCATTATTGCACAATGAACGATCACTGACTCACTCAAAAGACATGCACTTGCTTCATTGTTGAATTGAATCCACCATCTGCAACGCATCATTTGAATGAACGAGTCAATGACTCACACCTAAAGACAGGCACTTGCTTCATTGTTGATAATCAGGCCGTCTTGACGAATCACTTTGACATGAACTGACTCAAACACCCACATCAAAACACACAGGCACGTGGCTTCATTGTTGAATGAATCATTTGAATGAACGACTCAATGACTCACTCATAAAGACAGGCACTTGCTTCATTGTTGAATGAATCAGCCGTCTGAACGAATCATTTGAATGAACGACTCAATGACTCACTCATAAAGACAATCACTTACTGCCACCTACTGGAGGTTTACTTTCATATTTAAAAGTAGCCTATCGTTGCATTTTTCCCAACATTTCATATTATTTATATATTTATATATAAAAACTGATGTAAAACAAGCTCATAACATTATTTATGCTGTTGTAATTTTGCAGTGAATGCATTAATGCTCCATTAAACCGTCTGTGTAAATGAACCTAAATGCCAATGTAGTGATTTCATTTGATTGGTAGCAGCCCTATAAACATCATATTATATTAACATAACATTTAAGAATTTGATATGAACAATGACGCTTACTTTTAATAATGTTAGGTAAAATTGCCCTTTATATAGGCAAAAACATGTCTTGGAAATCATGTGCAAACATCACAAATACGAGCTGACAGAGCACTGATGAGAATACTGCTTCATAATATATTATATTTACACAAATAAATGACATTTTGGACAAGTTTGAATGACGATGCAGAGTCCCACACAGCAGTGCATGCTGGGATACAGTTCTCAGGGTGTTTGTGTACCTGTGACGAGAGCCAAGCGCTCGACTCCCATGAAATCAGCGTGTTCGATGGCCATCACGCCAGCGGCTGCAAACATCTGCTCGGGGTAGTTATAGATCAGCTGCCTGAGGAGGAGGAACACGTGTCACATGACCGCTCACACACACATCACATGACCCCCACACACAGGTCACGTGACCCGAGCGCACCTGTTGATGAAGCAGTTGATGCCGTGCTTGAGGATGCGCTCCACCTTCTCCTTCATCTTCTCCTTCTCGGCCGTCTCGATCTCAGCTACTTTAGCGGTGGAGTCCACGCGCACTCTGGAGCCGAAGATCTGCGGACACACACGCTAGCGTTAGGCTACCGCCGCTAATCACGCTCGCTCGCGCGCGCTCAGAGACCGGCGTACCTTGATCTTGTCCGTGTCCATGCCGGTGTTGGCGATCAGGATGTTGGCGTTCTCGATCCTCTTAGGCTGGTTCACGCCGATCGTCTTGTCCAGCAGGAAGCCTGCGAGGAGCAGGAAGAGACGCTAACATTAGTGCGTGCTAACGCTAACATCACTGACTCATCAACACACTTAACCAATCACTGATCCATCTGACAAAACACACGTCTGCTTCTGAAACATTATTATTAGATATAATGCAATAAATTTTCATGCAATAAAAATTATAATTATTATATTACAGGACTGATTATTACTACTACTACAGGAACACCATCAGTGCAATTATCATAATTAAAGACAATTAAATAATCAGTGTTGCATATTTAATTGCTCATTTTACATTTAACTTTTGTCATATAAACACATTTAATTAATCATAAATAATTTAAGAAGAAAATATTAAAACATAACTTTTCTTGTTAAGATTGCTACTAAATAATACAAGTAATTTAGTAATTATTGCTAATAATAATAATGGTATTATGGGAATATTTATTATGAACAATCAATTTAGAAAAGCAATTATCTAGTATATTTAACTGTGAATGACCATTTTTATATTTAAACTGCCAAAGCTGCTAATAATAATGTTTTTATGGAGATGTTAATATCAGTGCTATTGTCATAATTAAAATCACATATCCAATATAGCATATTTAATGGATAATTTTCACATTTAAAGACTGATTTCTATCATCTAATGGTCCCTGCTGTAAGGCTACGTTGTGTGTGTGTGTGTGTGTGTGTGTGCTAGAATCTGTCTGTGTGTGTGTGTGTGTGTGTGTGAGAGGTGCAGACCTTCGTCCAGGTAGGAGTCGGTGAGGCTACCGCCCAGCTTCTTGATGACGTGGATGGCCTCCAGGTTGCCAGATCCTCTGAGTCTGAGCACAGCCTCCACCGCCAGCTTGGAGAAGTGATCCTTGTGGTGCGTCAGCAGCTTGGAGGAGAGCGTGGTGCGCGCGATGTTCATCAGATCCAGCTGGAACTTCAGCTCATCGCTCCTGCGGGGAGACACACACAGCTTTAACCTTCAGCTCTGACACACAGACACAGAGAGAGACACACACACAGACGCACGCACACACACACACAGACACAGACACAGACGCACGCACGCGCACACACAGACACAGACGCACGCACACACAGACACAGACACACACAGACACAGAGAGAGACACACACAGACACAGAGAGACACACACACACAGACGCACGCACACACACACAGACACACACAGACACAGACACACACAGACACACACACACAGACACAGAGAGAGACACACACACACACAGACGCACACACACACACACACACAGACGCACACACACACAGACGCACGCACGCGCACACACAGACACAGACAGAGACACAGACTGAGACACAGACAGAGACACAGACTCTCTCACACACACACACACACACACACACACACACACACACACACACACAGAGACACAGACTCTCACACACACACACACTCACACAGAGACAGACTCACACACACACACAGACAGACTCTCACACACACAGAGACACACACACACACGCTCCGCTCATTACCCATGATCCACCGCTGCCTCTCTGAGAGCGTCCCGCGCCGCCTGCGTGGCCTTCCTCCAGCCGGCGATGATGATCTGAGGGTGGATCTTCTTGGAGATCAGCAGCTCTGCTTCCTGCGGCACAATCATCACTCATTAGACATCACTCACGACTGCGTTCAGACACTGAGAGGAGGAGAAAGAGCTCGTACCCGCAGCAGCTCCGCCGCCAGCACTGTGACCGACGTCGTCCCGTCACCCACCTCGTCATCCTGGACCTTAGACATGTCTGCAGAGAAAAGAGCTGATGAACAAGTCTCTTCTGCTGCATTTCTGTGATCAAAGCTGTATTTTCAGCATCATTACTCCAGTCTTCAGTGTCACATGATCTTCAGAAATCATTTTATTCAGTGTTGCCAGACGTACGATAATTATGACCTCTGTACGATGACAAGAGTGCACCTCAAAACATACACACCATAACAGGATCTGACACAAAAATCATATTTGTTTCCTTTTTTTCCTAACACGTTTTAGTAATCATCATATATTATATATCATTTGAAAGCTTAAAACCTTAAAATTCATCCTGTGAAAACAGTTTTGAAATCAGACATTGCGTTACCATAGAAATGGTACTTTAAATTATTTTAGCGGGCTCCTCCCCCTTAGTGGGAGGTGTCATATTCAAAATGTATTACGGTCTTATAGAATCAAAACTTTTTATAATCTTGACAAAATACATATCATTGGAAAGGTCTGAGTCTCAAGATTCCATATTTTGGGATAGGAGTAATACTGAGAGAGAAATTGATACACTTGTGACAGAAAAATGCATAAAAAAGGGTTTGAATGGCACCCGGTGGCTGTTTGTGGTATAACGCCTAAACAAAATCACATAGTAACCTCATTTTTTTTTATATCAACTTCAAATTTGGAACACAATTTATTTAGACATATGGCTTTAATTATATGCCAAATTTGGATTAAAACCTATTTTGTAAAATATTTATTTTATAAAAAAAAAAAAAATAGTACAGTACATTTTATTTACAGTAATTTGCAACTTTTTTTTACTTTCATTTTTTGAAATGATTTCACTTCTGCAATAATCTGCTGATTGTCTTCTTTAAAAAGAGACCAACATTAGGTCTGTATTCAAAAGCATTCATGAATTATAACAATTTAACTTTAAATAGTGCACTTTCAAGTCTATTTTTAAAAAGCGGGGTGACCGTTAAGGGAACTAACACTTATTCATCAAGGACGCATTAAACTGATCAAAAGAGACAGTAGCTATGTCTCCATCACCCTCTTTTAATGCACATTTTGAAGCATCGCATCAGAAACGAGTGATGGAAACGACAAATTTTGAAAATAAACCCCTTAAATTGCAAAAACGTTTTTACGCTCGCATGTGGTATTTGACTAGTGGCGAAAAAGGGTTACTGCGAATAATAGGAGACGGAAACACATTTGCCGAATAAATTCCTCCCTGCGCAGCTAAAAAGTCATGTGACGGGTTAACTTGACTAGCAGCGGATCGATCTCGTTCACCGCATCGGAAATGTTGTCATGGTCGTTCTTAAAGTGCCCCTATTATGACATTGCTAATATTGTTTTATGAGTGTCCTAAAACATGCATGCAAGGTCAAAAAACTCAAAAAATAGCTTTAATTTTAGCTCATTTCTACATGATTCGTAAACGACTCGAAGAATCAGTCTCTCTAAACCCCTCCCCTCCGTGAGCCCTCGCTGCTGTGATTGGTCAGATGCCGCAGTGCTTTGTGATTGGTCTACCGCGTACAGCCCTGGAGGCTTGTCAATACTTAGAAAAGATGGTACCTTACCAATTCAAGCCGGAGTCTGATGATGAAACGGTTGAAGTGGCTGATCAACAAGAGCAGGACGTTTCTCAGTGGTAAGTGTTAACAAGTCTGTGGTAATTATAAGATGTGGGCGGAGATTATGCAAATGTGTTACCTTGTGACGTACAGCCGTAACAGAATAAGATTTGAATTCCTAACGACTCGTTTAGGCGATCGAGAGCCGACTCTTTTTTTTGATAGACAATAACTTTGTTTATCGTGCACTGTCGGCTTCACAACTTTGCAGATAGCTTATGTTCACATACAGCTACATGAAAGATAATATTCGAAAAGGCATAATAGGGGCACTTTAAATCCCTGAGCAAAGTATTTCTGTATAAGTGCCTCCCAGAACGCTCTTCAAGCAATGACTGCATTTATTGTGTCTCGTCTGCTCGCTCTGAGTCATTTATCATAGATGAAAATTATTATATTCAATGGCTTTTCTTTGAGCCAGTTTATCAGGAAGTGACGGTTTTGTTCCCTTTGCTTTATTCGCAAATGTTTTATGCGATATTACAAGTTGAATTCGCAACTTTGGATGGAAACCCAGCTAGTTAAGACATTTCTGATGTTCTCTTTCACATAAATGCTGTTTTTGATCTTTATATCCGTCACAGAACGACGGTTCACGCAGTCATGTGACAGGAACTGACCCACGAGCACTTTGGCAGCGGGGTTGTCGACGCCGATGGCCTTCAGGATGGTGGCTCCGTCGTTGGTGACGGTCACGCTGCTCTCCCTGCCGCCGCCCAGCAGGATCTTGTCCTGTGAGGTCAGAGGTCATTGATCAGGGTCACTGTGATGAGTGTATGTGAGCTGTGAGAGCGAGTCGTACCATGCCCTTGGGTCCCAGAGTGCTCTTCACCAGATCTCCGATAGCGATGGCGCCGATGAAGGAGGACTGAGACACACAGAGAGAGACTCAGAGTCAGATGACGGGTTATGAATGATGTGGTGTAATACGAGGGTCATGTGACTCACCAGACGAGCCGTCTCTGCCTTCTCCTCGTCCGCACCTTGCCTGAAGATACTGACTGGAGCCATCGATAAAGACGCCTGCGGCAACAACAAACAGCAGAACTAACATGTGCAGCTTTTATACTTTATTACATACATTACTTTTTATTCATTTAACACGTCCCTCCTGAATAAAAGCATTCATTTATTATAACACTATATATATATATATATATTTTTTTTTTAAATAAATGCTGTTCTTTTTAACCTTTTATTAATCAGAGAATCCTAAAAAAATATATATCACAGGTCCCCCCCCAAAAAAATATTTTTATTATTAATAAAAAATTATTAATTATGATTTCTGACACTGAAGACTGCAGTAATGATGCTGAAAATTCAGCTTTGATCACAGAAATAAATTATATTTTAAAATATATTCAAATAGAAAACTGTCTATATATCTATTAAACCATAAAAAGTTATGTATATTTAAAAAATATATTCAAAAACAATTGTTTTAAAAGAATGTACTGCATTTAAAATGTGACTAATTTTTAGTAATTGTATTTATATTTTGCTAATAATGTTGTGTTGTACAACCTATTATTTAACATGCATTACATATGATTATT
Organism: Schizothorax lantsangensis; assembly: GCA_027422415.1. Taxonomy (NCBI): domain Eukaryota; kingdom Metazoa; phylum Chordata; class Actinopteri; order Cypriniformes; family Cyprinidae; genus Schizothorax; species Schizothorax lantsangensis. Next base: position 201,162 of record JAPDDO010000309.1, read on the forward strand.
TGAGATATTAATAAATATGAATTATGAATCTGTGTCTACTGGCCTGTCCCGGAGAACACACTACAAAATATTTATAATAGAAATAAGTGATAATTATGGAAATTATGAAGCAACAAATCAACCGCAGTAGTATAACATAGTACTATACAAAATAGCTGTTATTATAATAATCATAATCATTTCTTAATATTTAATATCAAAGATAATATTTCAATGATAATTGTAAAATGCATAATTATTACACCATCTAAAATATATAATTTTAAACAATTGTTAGGGAAATAAATAAGCTACACTTATAAATTACTTTAATAACAAATATTATTTTCTAGACACTACATAATATTTTAAATTTAGATTAATAATATATATATACATATATACACAGAGCTGGGTAGTAACTGATGGATTACAAAAATTAACTACTTGTAATTAGAGTAAGTTACATTTTAAAATACTCGTAATCAGACTACAGTTACTTTATGGATTACATATTCACACAATAGTAATAAATTCATAATTCATTGATTCTCCCTAATTTATCTTTTAGATTTTCCTTTCTAAAATAGCCTGATTATATATATATATATATTATATATGCATATATACATACTCCGTAGGTTTTTTTAACCATGTATTATTAATTATAACTAATTAAAATGCACATATTCACGTTATTTCTTAGTTATATGTAATGCAGGCGTTCCAAAACGTTGTCATCTAAACCTTAATCACCAAATACATTTGCTTTAATTACCCCAGAGATTTTAAAATTAATATTTCAAGCATCACATTTGCATGTTCACGGTTTCTTTGATGTTGATTAATGATCACGTGGCATGCAGGTAAACAAAAACATTTCATCTTTGTTAGTAAGTGTTTAATTTAAAGCAAAGACTATTGAAATACAAAGACGGTTCACTGCTAGACTTATGAAGGAGAAACTGCAACAATATGGAGGAATAATCCCATCTTCTAAATAAAAGACATATTTCCCATAGAAACCTGCCTAGAGCAGCCGACGCGCATGCGCAGTATACGCACGTTATGACTCTGCATGCGCAGTATAAGCACGTTATGACTCCGCGTGCGCAGTATACACACGTTATGACGCCGCGTGCGCAGTATAAGCACGTTATGACGCCGCGTGCACACTGGCTGGTCTAGCCTGAAAACAAGCTTTTTAAACACTATCTGAGCATAAGAAACAACATTGGGGCAATTAATTTCTGATTTTTGTTGCTGTCATTCATTAAGATGCCCGGAGGCGTTGCAAATATGGCCAACGAGTGAAGAGACTTTCCTCGAAAGGGAGTTTGTTGTAACATTATTTTTAATTTTACATAATTAATTATTTGTCAGCTTTTCATTAAACTCAATGTAACGTTACCTAAAATATGTAACGTAACGGATTACGTTACTGACTACAATTTTTGTCATGTAATCTGGAATCAGTAACGAATCTAACCAGCTCTGTATAGCTCCATTATGTTTGAATAAACCTGCAATAATCAGTTATCATTATTATATACCCAGATGAGATTATGTTTAGAGTAGTTAGCGGGAGATGAAGCGACTCCGCCCTCCTCAGAAAACACTAGAAGCCGCCGGCGGAGCTCATTGTTACAGACGCACGCGGCGCACAAAGCGCTGGAACACACTCACATTAACCGCTACACGCGTTATTCACTCATTACACGCTCATTAATTATGATTTAAACACTTCACTGCTCACCATGATGATTACAGGATGTGTTGTAGAGATGCGCACGCGACCAGAAGAAGGGACTGGAGAAGAGCGCGACAGTCAACTGCTTCCTGTGACGAGCTTCAGCGCGAACGCTCTTCAACTTAAAAGTCCCTGCGCAGAATGAGCGATAAAAACGAATTTAAAATTAAACTAGTATTACGTTATTATTTTTCAGTAACCTAATAATAACTAAATAAACCTACTCTCATGATATTAGTTTGGTAAGTGGCGGAACTTTAAACAAAAGCAGGCCACTTTGGTGTCCCGTGACTTTTATTTACGCATTAGACGCATTATTTTTATTTTAAGTAGCAACGAGATTTTTTTTATATATATATAAAAAGGATCATCTAAAATACAAATGAACCTAACAGATAAAGTAGCTAGTTTAGTAAGCTTGATTGGTTCTCAACTTAAAACCAAATTTAATTATTATCATTTCGACACAAACTATTTTAATGTTACAAAAATATTTACCATATTTATATAATTTAAAAAAAGTAAAAAAATTATATATGTAATAAAAAGAGAGAGAAAGAAAGAAAAATAATAAATTAAATACAAATCTTAAATTTATTGGGAAAATATAAGTTATCAGTAACCAACATTTGGTCCTAAACTAACCAAGCATTGAGTGCCAGCTGAATTTAAGCTAAATTTGCTGTCTTGTTCACACACATTAACATAATACTTGTTTTTGAGCTTGTCTTGATTTTATTTCAAGGTTTTTTCAGTGATTCTTACTCATTCAAACCTGTGTCCCAAGTTACATAACAGGTTTGAAAGTGTAGCAATCCTCATATCTCATATAATGTTTACTTTGAGGTTAATAATCATCATTTTGCACCATTTATTGAACAAACAAAACATCATGTGCAATGGCTCTGTGTTGTAGTTTTTCACACATGTTGTGTGTGTTTGTAGTTGAGCTGCTGAACTACATTACCCACAATGCAGCAGTGCAGGTGGCGGCTTCACCTGTCGGTCCAGGTTAGGGAGGAAGGAGTGAGAGTGCAGCAGGAGATGTTGTGTGTTTGTAGTCGAGCTGCTGCACTACATTACCCACAATGCAGCAGTGCAGGTGGCGGCTTCACCTGTCGGTCCAGGTTAGGGAGGAAGGTGTGAGAGTGCAGCAGGAGATGTTGTGTGTTTGTAGTCGAGCTGCTGCACTACATTACCCACAATGCAGCAGTGCAGGTGGCGGCTTCACCTGTCGGTCCAGGTTAGGGAGGAAGGAGTGAGAGTGCAGCAGGAGATGTTGTGTGTTTGTAGTCGAGCTGCTGCACTACATTACCCACAATGCAGCAGTGCAGGTGGCGGCTTCACCTGTCGGTCCAGGTTAGGGAGGAAGGTGTGAGAGTGCAGCAGCAGCAGATGTTGTGTTTGTAGTTGAGCTGCTGCACTACATTACCCACATGCAGCAGTGCAGGTGGCGGCTTCACCTGTCGGTCCAGGTTAGGGAGGAAGGAGTGAGAGTGCAGCAGGAGATGTTGTGTGTTTGTAGTTGAGCTGCTGCACTACATTACCCACAATGCAGCAGTGCAGGTGGCGGCTTCACCTGTCGATCCAGGTTAGGGAGGAAGGTGTGAGTGCAGCAGGAGATGTTGTGTGTTTGTAGTTGAGCTGCTGCACTACATTACCCACAATGCAGCAGTGCAGGTGGGGGCTTCACCTGTCGGTCCAGGTTAGGGAGGAAGGTGTGAGAGTGCAGCAGCAGCAGATGTTGTGTGTTTGTAGTTGAGCTGCTGCACTACATTACCCACAATGCAGCAGTGCAGGTGGCGGCTTCACCTGTCGGTCCAGGTTAGGGAGGAAGGTGTGAGTGCAGCAGGAGATGTTGTGCGTTTGTAGTTGAGCTGCTGCACTACATTACCCACAATGCAGCAGTGCAGGTGGCGGCTTCACCTGTCGGTCCAGGTTAGGGAGGAAGCAGCAGAGACGAGACACTGAAGCATGGGCTCCTGATCGACTGACTCATGGAGGATCCTCAGGACGACTCCTTCGACTTCCTCTTCAAGATCATCCTCATCGGAGACTCCAACGTGGGCAAGACCTGCCTGGTGCAGAGCTTCAAGAGCGGCCTGTTCTCCGAGACGCAGCAGAACACCATCGGAGTGGACTTCACCGTGCGCACGCTCAGCATCGACGGACGCAGAGTCAAGGTCAGAGGTCACCGGGGTTTAATCTGAAGCATCTCAGTGAAAACTAGCCTGAATGCATAATATATATACTTGAGTGCTTATGTTAATTAATGTGCATTGTCTGTTTGACGTGCCGCTCTACACTGAACCGGTTCAAGCAGCAGAACCGGATCAACAGGTCTGTCCTCTACACGCTCAAACAGGAAGTGATGATCCTGATAAACACGCTGCTTCCTGCAGCACAGATAAACACATGCTGTGTGTTTGTTTATGTGTGTGAGATGAATTTACTGATGCTGACGTGTAACATCTGACAAACACTCAGATGTTACACTCAGAAGTATGTAGTGAACATTGTAAGGTAGAACATAGTGTGCACTGCAAATTGTGATATATAGTGTACAATAAGTAGCAGACAGTATATATATATGTATACACTGTCCTAGTAGCAGACATTATGCAGTGCACACTGTTCAGCAGGCAGTGTGTAGAATACATTGTTCAATACGCAGTATGTAGTATAGTGTTAAATAATCAGTGTACAGCATACTGCTCTCATGCCTATGTAATGTAAACTTTGCTGTTTGCAGTATGTGTAGTAGGCAGTATGTAGTATACACTGCAGTATGTAATACATAATGTTCACTGTGCTGATGAAATTTACACTGTTCAGTAGTGCACAGTATTCATAATATACACTAAGCAGTATGTAGAACGAAGTGTACAATGCCCACTAATGCAGTACATAGTGTACACTAAGCATAAGTCAGTATGCAGTATTCAACATACACCAAGAAGGCAGTGTTTAATAGGCAGTTACGGGGTTCAATAGACTGTATGTAGTGTTCAGTGTACAATGTTCAACAGGCAGTGTGCATTATTCAGTATGCAGTGTACAGTATTCAGTATGCAATGGACCTTTTTCACATTTCCAGGTTTCTCAGCAGCTGAAGTCGTCATAGATGGGTAAATGTCTATAGCAGTGAATGGGAGACGACCACAACTATATTATTGCATTCCCATTTGCTCAAAAGCAAAAGAATATAATACAGAGTATAGTGTTATAAATGTACCTACATTTGAAAAAATTAAAATATAAGAAACTTGAGGATTTATGAAGCAGTTGAAAAGGGTCCATATGCAGTGTTTAGTATGCAGTGTTCATTTAATACACAGTATGCAGTGTAGTGTTCACAATGCAGTATACATTGTTTATTAGGCAGTATGCAGTGTTCAGTAGGCCGTATTTAATAGGCAGTATGTAATTTACATTCAGTAGGCAGTTTGCAGTGTACATTAGAGAGTATGCAGTATTTAGTATGCAGTGTGCTTGTCATACTCTGCAGTTGGGTTGTCAGTATCGCGATAGTACAATATTGTGGTTATCGTGACAGCCTAATTTAGTACGCAGTATCCAGTGTACGGTAGGCAGTATAGTGTTCAATTTGCATGCAGTATAGTGTTCAGTAGGCAATATGCAGTGTTTAGTAGGCAGTATGTAATGTACAGTGTTCAGCAGACAGTATGCAGTGTAGTGTTCAGTATTCAGTATGTTTAGTAGGCAGTGTGCAGTAGGCAATATGTAATGTAGTGTTCAGTAGGCAGTATGTTTAGTACACAGTATGCAGTGTTCAGCAGACAGTATGTAATGTACAATGTTCAGTAGGCAGTGTGCAGTAGGCAATATGTAATGTACAGTGTTCAGTAGGCAGTGTTTAGTACACAGTATGCAGTGTTCAGTAGGCAGTATGTAATGTACAATGTTCAGTAGGCAGTATGTTTAGTACACAGTATGCAGTGTTCAGTAGGCAGTATGTTTAGTACACAGTATGCAGTGTTCAGTAGGCAATATGTAATGTACAGTGTTCAGTAGGCAGTATGTTTAGTACACAGTATGCAGTGTTCAGTAGGCAGTATGTAATGTACAATGTTCAGTAGGCAGTATGCAGTGTTTAATACGCAGTATGCAGTGTTCAGTAGGCAGTATGTAATGTACAGTGTTCAGTAGGCAGTATGTTTAGTACACAGTATGCAGTGTTCAGTAGGCAGTATGTAATGCACAGTGTTCAGTAGACAGTATGCAGTGTTTAATACGCAGTATGCAGTGTACAGTGTTCAGTAGGCAGTATGTAGTGTTTAGTACGCAGTATGCAGTGTACAGTGTTCAGTAGGCAGTATGCAGTGTTTAATACGCAGTATGCAGTGTTCAGTAGGCAGTATGTAGTGTTTAGTACGCAGTATGCAGTGTACAGTATTCAGTAGGCAGTATGTAATGCACAGTGTTCAGTAGACAGTATGCAGTGTTTAATACGCAGTATGCAGTGTACAGTAGGCAGTATGTAGTGTTTAGTACGCAGTATGCAGTGTACAGTGTTCAGTAGGCAGTATGTAGTGTTTAGTACGCAGTATGCAGTGTACAGTGTTCAGTATGTAGTGTACAGTGTTCAG